>PVKZ01001596.1:255401-332458 GCA_004027375.1 Macroglossus sobrinus
TTTTTTTTTTTTTTTTTTTTTTTTTTTTTTTTTTTTTTTTTTTTTTTTTTTTTTTTTTTTTTTTTTTTTTTTTTTTTTTTTTTTTTTTTTTTTTTTTTTTTTTTTTTTTTTTTTTTTTTTTTTTTTTTTTTTTTTTTTTTTTAGTTTAAAGAACCATGAAGTGAAAGGAGAGAGAACATAGTGGAAATGGTTACAGGACTCAGTATGTATTTCAATTGTGAGGTACATTTCACTTTGTCTTCCCTTTCTTCCATTTTCTTTTAGAATCAATACTCCTGTGCCTCAATTTTGATTGCTTTTGAGAAAATTGACAACTTCCAAGAAAATGGTATAATCTCTCATATGTTTGACAAATTCAAATATTAATTTACTCAAAAAACTCAGCTGCAGTAGGTGCTAGGTTTTAGGGATACCGTGATGATCAGGAAATATTCCCTGTTCTTCAGGAATTAACAGTTCAGCAGGAGGCAGATCATCTACATATACATGTAGTGAGATGTAGAAGTAAGTGCTAAAATAAAACACAGAAAATATTAAGATATTATTAAGACGATATGGAGACAGTGTCACAGAAGTTATACTGGCATAGGGTTTTATAAATTATTATAATTTTTCAATAAAAAAGGAAAAACACTTTAAGCGTAAGTAACAGTATACACTAGAACTAAGGGTCATGAAAAGGTTTGATATGTTTGGAGAAAAAAGAAAAATTTTAAGTGGCTTGAATATAGAGTGTAGATGAAAAAGGTAGTAATTAAAGGCTAAGAGGATCATGTGGACCAGATTTTGAGGGCTTTGTATTGTCTAAGACATTTAGATTTTACCTTTCAAGCAATAAAAATAATGGTAGAAATTTTTACGTGTATAACTAAATATCATGATCACAGAATTTGTTTTAAAGATTATGATTTTAACAGTAATTTAAAGGATGTTTTTTCTAGAGAAAAACTGGAGGCTTAGACCATTCAAAATAGTCCAAGAAAAATAATGCTAAGAATCTTAGCTAAAAGAGGCAAGGGAGAAATATTTCTGAAGTAGGATCAAAAACATTTGGTTACTGATTGAATATCTAATGGAATCAGGAAGTCATTGTTTATTCTTAATAAGTATTTATTGAACACCAATTTGTGTCAGCAATAAATAAGACTGAGTCCTTGTTTCCTGGGAGCCTATTTCCTAATGAGAAGGGCATAGACAATACATGAATAAAGAAATGAACTGCATTATGCAGTGATATTAATGCTCTGCAGATCACTAATATAGGCTACTGTTTCAGAGCAGCAGGGCAGCTGTTTTAAGTTGGTGTGTTTAGGCAAATCTCACTAAAGCAAGAGGACAGGAAAGATCAAGAAACATAGAAATTAGGAGGAAGAATATTTCAGACACAGGGGTGGATTTCTATTTTGGAATTTAAATAGAGGAGAATAAAAAATGCAGAGAATGTTTGGAAGGGAAAATATATCTTCATCGAGGACCTCTTAGGTGTGAGACTATGGATTTGCCTGGTAGGCAATTGAAAATATAACTGGCTACATGATAAGAGATTAGATCCATGAGCATAAATTTGGGAATAACCAAACTGTAGAAGAAAATTGAAGTTATGATTGTGGGAGAGAAAGACATAAAGTGGAAAATTTCAAAGAAGGAACATAACTGATGTAAGCAATTGACAGAGTTGTTGGGTGGATAGGATCTAAGGCCCAAGGATGCACAGAACTCCAGAAAGAAGATAGAGAGTGCTTCCTTCATGATAGAGATTAAGTAAAGACAAACCAATAAGTGTTAAAACAGTAGGAAGTGATATTGAAGATCTTACCTAAAAGGATTTATTTTGAGTGTGTTCAGGATATAGAATTTAAAGCAGACTGGTAAAAGTTTAGGAAACCTACCATAGGAGGTGCACATGAGAACTTCCTGGGGATCAGTAAAAGATTTTCCAAGCAATATAGTTTCCCACTGAAATCAGATGATTCTATTCTGCTTTTTCTGCCACTCACCAGGTTTATAATTTAAAATACAAATTTCATGGTTGTAAGTCTTTGGATAATTTATAATATATTAAGTCTGGCCTTTAAATAAAAAAATGCATGTCATAAATTTTATTTTTATCAATTCTTCTATAGCTTCTTACCATATCCCTATACACATTTGGTTTGGTAGCAGCATATGATTTGTGAGATAAATAAAGGTTGCAGCTGTACAGATAGCCTACTTTTTTCCTAGTCCCAAAGTTCCCCAAATTTTATGGATAGAAAGGGAAAATTTTACCTTTAAACACTGAAATTCTAGAACCCTGTTTTAAGGTAGCTACTTCAAAGCTGACACATACATTGAGTAATTAAGACTGAGAATTTAGAAATTTCCAAATATTACATGTTTTGGGTCTGTTATAGAAGAATTCATTTTCATTCTTTGCTAAAAAATGAGAGTATGCTGACCACAATCCAGTTGCTCTTTAGATCTAGCCCTCATACAGCCCTGCTCCCTCCTTGTAGCAGGAGTCTGACTTCCACAAGCTTTGGTTCCAAGGCTCTTCTACTAAGTTGACCTCTTGCTGGGCTCAGGAAGGCATGGTGGGAAACTGGAGGACAAGATAAAGAGAACAGCTAGAGTATTTTTCTCTTTATACTTCCATTGGTACCCTGGGGAGCTGTTGAATCTCTTCTGTGATTCCAGATTCCTAAGATAAAAATTGCATAGTTTTAGTTTTTGCTCCTGGATTAAGTGATACCATCTTCTCTCTCTCTATGACTAGAGGGAGGGAGTAGCTTTCTGTTGTTGCTAATCACTTTATGACTTCTCATCTTCCTTCATTATCTGCTTACCTAATTCCTACATTAATTTCCTTTTTTTAAAATGTACTCATAAAGGATAGTTTTTTGCTTATACATTGACTAACACAATAAAATTAAGAGCTTACTTCAGGTTAGGAGATCCTGATACTTTAATTTATGTTAAAATAAAATTGGAGGTTTTTCTTATTATACAAAAGAGAGTGTAAGTGCTAGTAATATTTCTTAGAAGCCAAATCTAATAGATTTCTTTTCAAGTTGAAATTCAAGTTAGGTTGAACATGCTTGGGCTATAAAGATCAGTTCACAAAGAAAGCATATTTACAAGAGGAAAGAATGTGGAACCAAAGCCTTGGAACAAAAAAAGCAAAAAAGAAAAAAGTATTTGGAAAAACATAATAGAAATGATAATGGAACAGCAGGGGAAAAAAGTATATAAGAGAAAGGTGGATAAAGGTGGATAAATGAGAAATCAGGAGACCTAGGAAAGACTAAAGGACAGTCTTTTATAAAAGAAAAGTGATGAAGCCAACACAGGTGCCCACTATTACACTGTTTCACTTATTCAGGATCACTGGGCCTGCCTAGAGTATCCTAAAAGCTTTTTAATTTCGGTTCATGGTCAGCCCTTTTCTTCCCCGATCATCAATCTGCTAAATGCTTTTGTAATAATTACCATTTTTGAAACTATTTTGTCTGTTAAAAATGTTTCTTTTAATAAGCTGATTAAAAGAGGCTTCTTATTAGCATAAGCTTTTTGCTGTTCAGCCCTCTTCCTAATTAAAAGCACTCATCTGTGGAGACCTGGATTTTTCCCTTCTCTCTGTGATGATGAGTTTTTGAGTATCTTTCCTTGGCAATTTGTTTTATTTTACTCTACTTTTGGTAGTTTTCTTCTCCTGTATGGCACAGAGATAGAAGCTATTGAGCAAAATAACACATGGGAGGGAATGTGTAGACTGAATATTTGAGAGAGGAATGAAAGCCCCACCTATGTGGTTAACTTGGGTCTAAAGAGAAAGTCCTACTTTTATGGTAGTTGTGTCAAATATCTAGGATGACAAGTTACCAAAAGTGATATGTAAAGGTGAAAGGTGGTGAATCTAAATCTGCTGTTCTTTGCAAAGTATTATATCCCCAACATCAATAGATATGCCCTTGGAAATGTTTTTTTCTGTAATAGGGATAATGTTGAGAGCATGTCTCTGGAACATGGGGATAGTCAGTGGGTGAATTCACTGATCATAGATGTACCTATCTCTCAGAAACGTTCTTAAACATATGACTAGGGAACTAGTGAAACAGTCCCCAAGTGTTGTGATTTAAGTCATGATTTTGTATATATTTATGGGCAGTTGTTACTATAAGGAAAAGTATACATTAAGAAATTATCTACATAAAGAAAATATTAACAGAAAGAATGGTCTGTGAGAAAAATGAAATAAAGAAAGCGAAAGTGAGAAATAAATGTGTCTGTAAGTTATTGAAGAAAAATAAATTTTTATTCAGATGACATAAGATTTTCTGTTCACTTGCCATGGCATATTATTTAATGCTCAACACTGTTTGTTTTTTGGACCTTCTTGAGCATCTGATGAAACTATTGTCTTTTCACTCTTGAAATTTAACATTTGGCACATAAACATTTTTTTCATCACAGTATATTGGGTATCACAGATGCCTGAAAGCCCAAGGGTCCATGGACATGGGTTAAGAATCCTTGACACAACTTCAGTAATTGGTGTTGCTAGCTCTAGATCATTTTTTACTGAAACTTCACTCTAATTTCATGCTCATCAGGTGAACTAATATCAATTTTCATTCTATGGTGTTTTTCATAGAGGAGAGATTATGCCAACGAGATCTAGTATAAATGTTTACTTCACAGACCTATCTCTCAATGAAAATTAATAATATAGCATTCTTAGTTATTATACATCCTTTTTAAATCTTGCCATTGTGACTTGTTTCCCTGAGCCTTTTAACTCTGGCAAGTTTTTATTTTTATACTCAAAAAGCAGCAGGTCTATGTCCAGTAATGTGCTTTTCTCATTAAGGTCTTATGGAAATTTATGGGTCTTGTGGAAGCTATAAGAGACTCAGCTTCCACATAGCTTATAAGTGACATTCATGAGAGGTATCATTTTTGTCCTTTCAGGCATTTATGTCATAAATATCTTCTTCACAAAGAGAAAATTAAGCATATTTGTTTTTGTAAAGCTTCTCGACTTATTCTCAGAATTGTCTTTCCTTATAACTACCATTAATTATATAATATGAAAATATTTTCTACATTATGAAGATTTTGTAAAAACATGACAAAGTAATTTCAGTAAGTTGTGTTATGAATATCAACAAACTGGTTCAAAAGTTTATATGGAGAAACAAATAAAACAATTTTAAAAAAACAAGTAGTACAGCCAACACATTATTGAAGGAGAAGAAAAGATTTGAGGGAATGATATTCCCCAACTCCAGGAATTTCTATAAAGTCACAGTAATCAAGACAGTGTGTCATTAGTAAAATAATAGACAAATAGATTACTGGGACAGAATACAGAACCCAGAAATAGGTTCACATAAATAAAGTCCACTGATCTTTGATTAAAGAGCAAAGGCAATAAAATAGAAAAAAAAGTTATTTCTTCAACAAATGGTGCTGGAACAACTGGACATTTATATACAAAAATAATGAATTTATTCCTAGATTTTGCACATTTCACAAAAAATAACCCAAAATGGATCATAAATCTAAATGTAAAGGGCAAACAATAAAAATCATAGATGATAACAAAGGAGAAAACTTTAGTTATGGTGATTTATTTTTACACTAAAGACACAATCTATGAAAAAAAATTATTGATAAGCTGGTCTTCAGTAAAATTAATAAATTCTTCTTTGCAAAAGATAGTATCAAGAAAATTAGAAGACAAGTCACAGACTGGTAAAAAATATGTTCAAAAACACATTTGTTAAAGTAATCTTATTTTTATATATATAAAAAAATCTCTATAAACTCTACAGTAAGAAAACAATAAACTCAATTTAAAGAAATAAGCTAAAAACTTAAACTGATACTTCACCAAAGAAGATAAACAGATGACAAGTAAATATATGAAAAGGTGCTTCACATCACATATCATCAAGGAAATGCAAATTAAAACAACAAGGAGATACCAGTATACATCTATTAGAATGGCCAAAATTCAGAAACCTGACAGCACCAAATGTTGCTAAGGATGTGCAACAACAGGAACTTTTTCAATACATTGCTGGTAAGATCGTCCAATAGGACAGCCACTTTAGAAGAAGGCTTATTACAAAACTAAAAATATGATCCAGTTATTGTGCTCCTTAGTATTTACCCAAAGGAGCTTAAAACCCATGTTCATACAAAAACCTGCACACAGATGTTTTTAGCAGTTTTCTTCATAACTGACAAAACTTGGAAACAACCAAGGTGTTCCTTAGTAAGAGAATGGATTAAATAAACTGTGATGCATCCAGACAATGGAATATTTTTCAGTACTGAAAAGAAATGAGCTACCATGCTATGAAAAGACATGAAGAAACCTCAATACATATGAGTAAGTGAAAGGAGCCAATCTAAAAAAGCTATGTGTCGTACGTTTCAAACTATATGACATTCTAAAAAAGTCAAAACTATGGAGAAAATAAAAAGATCAATGATCATCAAAGGGCAATGGAGAGATGAATGGGCAGAACACAGAGGATGTTACGGTAGTGAAAACACTTTATATGATATTGTATTGACAGATATATGTCATTATACATTTGTCCAATTCAGTAGAAAGAACATCAAGTATGAACCCTAAGGTAATTATGGTTGTCAGTGTAAGTTCATTCTTAATTAAATACATACCATTCTGGTGAGTGATAATGGAGTAAGCTATGCATATGTGGAGGCAGGACATATATGGGAAATCACTGTACCTTCCTCTTAATTTTGTTATATAACTAAAACTGCTCTAAACAATACTCTTAAAAAAAGAAGAAACATTTGTGATATAATGCTAAATGGCTTATCTATGACTAACTGTCATAGATATACACTATAATCAACTAAGGAGACCCAAATGGCAGAGTTTGTAGATCACAATCTTGTTAATATAAGGAAGTGTGGAATGTAGCCTGATTAAATCTTACCTAGAGAAGAGAGTACAGACATGGCTCTACAAATTTATGAATAACTGGCATACGAAAGGAGTATTTTAATTCTGCATTGATCCAAGGGTCAGAGCTAAGGCTAGTGACTATGAGCTATGTGGACTGAGTGGGATAGAAAGATTAATATCAAAATAATTTAAAGCAAGTAGATCCATCCAATTGAAGAATATTAGATCTTTTAAATAGTGAGCTCTCTATCCCTGGAAGGTTAGATGACTTAGTCAGAAATTCTGGTAAATGTTTTCTAAGAACTATATTTTTAAATAATTCTGAATCTAAAGTGTTGATGCTCTTTTGTAACTGTTGTATAATTTGTAGTCCACCATTAATTGGAAGGTCTATTTTTTTATACTTGATACCTCGATTGTTTTGTAAATTCATCTCTTCTGCTTCAATCATTTAAAAATTTAAATCATTCTTATTTAGGGTGCCTATTAATTTATTCAATGAATCAAACAACACATACCTTAATATAGTACCTTAAATTTAATTAGGAATTTAAGAATAAGATTTCTGGCTTTCAACAGAACTTCATGATTTCACCAATCTTTTTTTATTTCTTTATTTCTTTTTATTTTAACATATATTCTGAATCCTGTATTCTAGGATTTGTGAAATGAAATTGTAATTCCAAAGCCTAGTGAGCCAGGAAGTCACTTCTATTTTCTATAGTTTAGTAAGTGAACTTACTAGAGACATATGGCTGTGTGTGTGCATGCGTGTTCCTCCTTGAACATTCATTCAGCAGCATATCATGATTGGAACCCCAAGTTACCCACTTCACTCTCCCGACTGGGGACTATATAAATTTCATAGTCCTGTGGTGAGGTCAGCAACCCCCACAAAAGAATAGCTAGGATAGATTTCCTTTATTCTAGACTTAGAATGTCATTATGACATGACACAAATGCAAGTCTACTACTCATAGTTTCTAAAGCATAGCTATACCTAGCCACATGGGGAGAACTTAGCTGAATTCACTCTCACGTTATGAATCATCAAAACCTTGTCAGTTGAGTTATGGTTATAGGATGTAGTGTCGATGATGCATGGGGTGAGAGGAAAAATAAAAGCACAAAACTCCATCTGTTTTTAAGACTGCAGGTAGTTCAGGTAAAGTAGTTTAGCATTGCTACTTCAAAAAAAAGATAAACATTTCATCATTTTATTTTTATACTGAGCATATTTTCTCCTCAAGTCAGCAAATACCAGAGTATATAGGATCCTTTGATATCAGGTTTATATTTTCTGAGCTAATTTTAGAGGAGGGGTAAGTAGACTGGAATTTTTTGAGCTGATTTCATTGGACACAGGGAAGAGAGATTAGAAAACTGACATGACAACATGGGGAAGGAGCTCTAATAATATCCATTAAAGAAGTTTTGTATAAAGGTATTAGACAGTTTCCTTCTTCCTCTTCTTCATGCTTTCCTTCTCTGTATATCTTGCTCCTGAGTTGTAGGCCATGGAGCAAATTTCCAGACAAATAGACCCTGGAAATTCTGTCTGTTTAGTCATAATCTCATATATAGGCAACCCCATGAAGCAATCAGAACAGATATTTAAGCAGATCGTTATTATTCAGGGATAGTAATAGAAATGTTTTTAAAATTATAAGAATTTTATACTTCTACGATCTTAACCATTTTTCAGAAATGTCAGGCAAAATCAAAATAATGCTGCAGTAACCACAAGAGCTAGATTAGCTTAGTGAAGGCCAAAAGAGTCATGTTGTTTAGTGAGCCTTTGAGGGAGCCAGTCCCATGGTAGGAGAGAATCAGGAAGTTCCAAGCCCCAGAAGGCCTATGATAAATATCAGGGCCCTTGCGGGATTGATTATTCAGGTGGTCACAATAAAGGCATCATCCCTCTAGAACAGAGCTTCTTAATTTGGGGTGATTTTGCTCCCCAGAAAACAGTTGTCCTTGTCTAGAGACAGTTTTGATGATCTCATCTTGGTAGAAAAAAGTTTGGATACTAATGATATGTGAGTAGAAGACAGAGATGCTGTAAAGCATCCTATAGTGCATAGAGCTGTCCCTCACGACAAAGTAATTATTCATCCTAAAATGTCAGTCATACCAAAGCTGAGAAACTGCTCGAGGAATTTATTTGGGCTGTCCTTTAAATGGCAGCCCCCCGACCAACTATCCCCCCATTGATTTTAAGACACACAAGAGAACTTGATTTAATGTGTTGTTGAATTATCTAGTGATAAAAGCATGGGCTTCAGTATTAAATAGCCTGGAAGTAAGTCCCAGGAAGTAAGCTGTGTGACCTCTGGACACTTACAATCCTTTCTGAACCTTAGATTCTTCATATGTAAAACAGGGCTAAGTTTCCTTGTGAGGACTAATTGCTACTGTGAATGTTTAGTTAATGATGACAAAAATAAGTGAAGGGGATGAAAGTAGATACTCTTTAATTACAACACCTCCATATTAATTGGGTCAGGAGACATGTATCAAGCCTATGAACCTTACAGTGTGGTAGATGTTTCATTCCATACTTCATTACCTTATATATAATGGATAAGCTCCGCTTTTTCCCCCTGCTTTGCTCACTTATCAACGATCATTAACATTGCCACCATAGAAACTAAAGAAAGAAGAACAAAAAGAAGGGATAAAATTTGCTAAACTCTTAATGATTTGAATATTGCATTTACTTGTCAGCATGTTGAACAAAGAGTTGCACATATTAAGATAAAAGGACACTATAAGATCTATATGTTGTTACTGATACTGATGTTAGGTTCACCTTTGCTAGACTTTGTGAGGAAGAGTGTAGACAGTGGAGAGTGGATTTTAATAACATGTTAGGATAGCAGTAGGCCTTGTATTCTAACTAAATTACACTGATATAGTCATGTTTTTGACATCACCATCAGAAAGTAATCTTAGTGTCTTCAGTTTTATGTTCCAGATTTTGAAATGGCTTATTTAAAATGGCAATGTTATTTCTTTAAAAACCAGGTTGTTTAAATTGTAGAGGCATAACCTTTTTAGAGTAGGAAATGACCTTATAAATCATCTAGTAGAACTCTTTTGCTTTACAAATAAAGAATATAAGGCCCATTTAGGTGGAGTAATATGCACAAAGTTTAGCACAAAAGAATATTTGTCTTGACTATTTCTCAAATTCACATATTGCTTTTTATTCAATTATCTTAAGATAAAGAACTTTAAGCAATGGACCTCTACCAAACACTGTAACATAAAAGGCAAAGTATGGGCCCAAAAGGTGTTAATAAGCATTTAAGTAGCATTCAATAACTTGTTCAATTATAATCATTCATATGCTATCATTTTATGATCTTGAGGGATATTTTTTATCTTGGCCATTTCATAGCCAAGAGCTATAAATAACGGTCTGTGGTTTAGCATTTCATAGGTGAAATCAAGGTGTGGGCACCAGCACTGAGGTGAGAGTCAAGATGAAGATCAGGATTGAGAGTAAGGAGAATGGAAAATCATCTTCCTCACTTTTCCTTTAAGTATTTAGTATTCTCTTAGAGTTAATGTAAATCTCAAAACAAAGGTATTGGAAATAATAGAATTGAACTTTTATAATATATATTAATGGGTAGAAATGAGTCCTTTGCCCAAACTTCTGACTAGAATAACTTGGATCATTTTTATTTTTTGTGTTTAAAAAAAATGCACAGCAAACTTAAAATCATAAATTACTAATACTTAAAAAATCTAATTCTAAGCTAAATATGCCTCTAGAATAATCAAAACAATTTTTGGAGAGAAATAAAATGGAAAAAAGGTAATGTTTTCCTACAAAGTAAGTCTGTTTTTTTTCTAATTACCAGTGAATTAGGCTTCATTGTGTCTTAATCTTAGCATTTTGATGATAATTGACACAGAGAAACACTAGTGTGCATATACACTAATAATTTTAATACTAAAAAACACCACATATATTTACTGAACACCTACTATGTCCTTGCTGTTATTTTCATGTATGTTGACTCATGTGTGAAAGAGTGGTATTTAGAAATAAGATCTAAAATATGGAAAGTGAGTCTTATTTTACTCTAAATTCAGTCCTAGCGTCTGAATTAAAATAATGCAGACAAGATCTATCCTTCAGTCCTCATTTAATCCAAATATAAGAACAGAATATAGAAGTCACAGGAATTGAGGTACACTATTTTATCTACATAGTAAGGCTACATCTTGGATTTACTCTGATCTCTTCAGAGAAAAATAGGCTTTCTGCAATAATTATTCTGGTAACTTCAGAAAATAACATATATAATGTACCTTTTAAAAGTTAGTGGCACATAGTAGATATTCAAATGTAATTTTTTTTATTGATATACAACACTACTTTCACTATGACATATTAAAAAAACACAAAGATTTGGAGATTAAATCCTTTAAAGTTTAGGGCAAAATCAATATCTGTCTGTTTCTGTTCTCTCTTTCTTCTTCCTTCCCCTAGCCCTCTCCAACTCCCTTTCTTCTTCCTTCTCTCTGTGCATTCATGCATGTGTGATTTTTAATGTTAGTATAAGAACATATTTTAGCAGGAAAATGAAACATTGAATGTGACCCACTGTGTCAATTTTCTTTGTACTAAAATGCCGTCTCAAATTATATATTTTAAAGTATTTGTTTTTTAGAAATATGATTATATTACATTTTTAAAAGGCATGTTCATGGTCAAAAAGTTCAGTGGATACTGATTTAAAATTTTGGGGATTTTTTTTGTTTTTTTAACAGTACTTCTCAGAGCCTTTATATGTTAATATGGTTGTGAATTTCTAAAAAGCATATCATTATATAAAATATTCCAAACATGCTCCAAAGTACCTACTTGCTCTATGAAACATAATTTTAAGATGTGATGTACATTACACTTCAGATTTGAAAGTAATGGAAAAAAGTTCTTGTAAAAAATAGGAATTTCCATTTCAATATCAGTAAAGCCAAGTACTCATGTCCTCAGTTCAAGTGCAGAGAATTAAAAATTGGAATGTGGAAGAAAAGATAAATTTTCTTTTCTCAGAAGAAGACTTATTTTTTTGTTGTTGTTATATTTCAGTTAACACGTTTAGAATAAAATTTCTTACCCTTCTAATAACTTGCTTTATCAGGACTAATGCAGTCAACTCTGATGCTAGTTTTATGGTTGAGTTTTAAACAAGAAATCATTTTCATTTCTTGAAAATGGGATTCCTTATTTGAATGAATGAATGAGTAGATGCATGAATGAATGACATCTAGAAACCTCAGAGCTGGCAAAAATGTCTTTTACCATGTTTGTCTTTTGCTGAGTTCTACCTTTTTATCAGGCAGCATTTGGTCATTTTATGAATTATTCTCTGTGTGTGCCTTTTCATTCTTTCTTCTTCCTCCTAACATTAATATCCCAAGAGAAGTTAAAATAAAAAATGAATGAGCTTTTATTCCCCAATCCATGTGATCTGTGATCAGACCTGTAAAACCTTAAGGAAACCTCTATTCACTATATACAACAGAAGTAAACTGAACTATCACAGAAAGAGTATGCATAGAGATAGGCTGTGTCCTGTGCAGCCAACTCAAAGATTCCTGATCTCATTGTATTTGTTTCTAAGAGCCAAGCCTTAAAGTATTTGAGCCAGTAGTTGTGCATGTGCCAGTTGCCAGTCAGCAGTTCTTTGCACGAACCAGATTGTCAGTCCAGCACTTCAAGTGGAGAGTCAACAAACCAGTCAGCAGGAGAATTTTCTGCTGCTCACAGAGCATGTTGCCATGCCTTCTGGAACTAGGAATGGGGAATCAAGTAAGCCACGTGACCATTACAAATTGAACTACAAAGTGGAATTCATAGAGGTCATAAAATACCAGTAATTTCACTTTAAACTAGTAATTTATAATCATTTCTATTCTGGCCCATTTTCTTCATACTACTTTATTACTTGAAGGCCCATCTTTTCTTGTGTCGTAGTAGAATCTAGTCTATTTTTTCTTAATTAAAATATGGCTGCACATTTTTTTCTTGCAAGCTCTTACATGTTTCAAATGGCAGGTTTTTTGTTTTTTTTAGCAAGATTCTAATGAATGATTAAAGAAAGCTAAAGAAACAATCAGCTGTGTTCTTTAGCTTTGTTATGCCACATAACTAGACAGTACATTGTTGCACATCATAAAGGCAGGTGAGGGTTAGGAAGGGATAAATTTCCTTTGCTTGCTAATTTCCTACCAATGTAGCAAAGGGGTGCTTCCAATTGGTACAGGCCTCTCCATAGTTTGAATAGTTCAGCAGCTGCTCAAAAGCCCATCTGACATCCATCAAAGCCCAGCTAGGTTCATTTAACTTAATAGCTCTACTTTCTAGGTGTTTAAGACCTGTGCTCTTCTGAGACTCAGGACCTTCCTTGCTTCAGGCAGCAAATGTACCCTGCTGCTTTAAAAAACAAAAACAAAAACAAAAACAAAACTCTTTCAACTGTCTCTTTCTCAGGCTGAACTGCTGAAACTAGGATTGATTTTCCTCACTTGGAAATTGCAGATGCATCTCTGCCCAGCCAGGGCCTTTATAAAGCATCTGAGAAGCTTCTATAGGGCTCAACAGTTGTCAGTAGGCTTTCCATCTAGATATTGAATGGACCAAGTGAACATTTTTCTCTAGACACCTTCAATTGAAGGGACTTTTACAAATTTCCTCTGCACAAATACAGATGGCTTCACTAAGAGAATATCAACTTTGTTCTTAAATCTGAGGAATCTAATTTTACAATCTGTAATGTCTGAGAACAGATGTCAGAGAAGTCACATGGCCACACTTACTACTGTTTTCTTGGAAAGCTGTTACCTGGCAATGCTAGTGAAATGGCCCCAAACATGGGATGACTGTGGAATTTGAAGGATTATATTTAGTACATCCAAGAGATTATCTGAAAGCTCCCGGCATCTCTTCTTGTACTCATTTCAAAACCCATGAGGACAGCTGTTGTTCAATGTGCATTTCTCTAAATGTGCTTAGTTCATGCACTGTGATTAGGGCCCTAACTTTGAAAGATGAACTATGTAATGATCTCCATCTATAAACTGTGGGAATGTGTTTCTGCTGAAAATGTAACAAAGGCATATATGTATATATTTAGGGCTTAAAGGGGTAGGTGCGACAGTCGGTAGAACACCATACAGAATCAAAGGAGTCTTCTGGATATTGTTAAAACTACAAGAAGCCTGCTAGAGAGCTAGAGAAATTCTGCCTGCTGACAGTTTTTTCTCCTCTTGACTGATGACTGAGAAATATAAAAACAGTATGTTCTGAACTATGGTGAAAATCCTTTCCTCAACCGTGTCCTTTTTCTGCTCCTCCCCTTTGGTTCATTCTCTCCATGAAGTCATTACTGACTTCTCTAGACCAGTGTCCCTTCTCTTTACACAGATTCTCCTTTTACTCAGTGTCAGAGCCTTTGGCCTTTAGTTGCCCACGTATAAGTAGTTTAGTCAAGGTAGCTTTTGCTTTTCTAGTGATTATATGAATTCTTTGATGACCAAAGTTATGTTTCTCATTGTTTCCATAGTTCCTGAAACCAGACATAACCCTAAGGTACACACTAGGATTTCATTAAGCCCATGGTTATTGATTAACTGATTGCTGTTCCTTTATGAATTTTGGACACTGTTGCATTACCCTAATTTAAAAAAATCTGTGCCCTTCCAATAAAAGTGGGAGACAAAATTTAGAAAAATCAGGAGAGTGGAAGAAGAAGCATTAGGCTCTCACCAGGCCTATGCTTCAGGATGAGAAGTCAGATTTTCTCACTCAAGCTCTGTTGTTGTCAGTGATATCTGTCAGGATTTTATCCTATTAAAAGAACTATACTTTTTCATTGAATTAAGTATTAAAAAATAGATATCAGATCTAATTAATAATCATATAAAAGCCAATTTCACAGCCCATTGCTTCAAACAGACCAATACAGGAAATTTGAAAGGGGGCTTGAATAAACATGGGCATTCATGTTTGTGGTCTTTATAGTGACCTGTAGCCAAATAGAAAGAAGTGGAACCTTTTTGTGTTCCCTCATCAACTGATAGTTTTTGGCTCCATTAACCTAGACTGTATCACAAGAGAAAAAGGATCTGGAGAAAATTTAAAGCTTAACCTCCTCAGCTTACTTCATTAATAAGACTGCAAACTCTTCGTTTCCTCCTTCTACCCCTCCCTTTTCTCTTTTCGTTTCGTTAACTGAAGGCAATTCATCTCATTTTAATTAATTTTTACTTGCAGCATTATCATCCTGAGTATAAAGGCAAAAAGTTTTTTTTTTTTTTTAATTACAAAGCTAACAGCATTAATTACTACTACAGTAAATGCATTGGCACCCGCAAGCCAAGAGGGTTCCAAGGAGCTGAGGCAGCAATTGATGAACATCTCAACAGCTGGAAAAGGCTTAGTCACAAAGGAGAAACCTTTCTGAGGCAAAAATACGAAGGCTGTCTTCATGCTGATTGAGCCACTATTTAATTGAAGGTGACATAGCCTACAGACAAGGGACAGCACTATTGCACTACAGAAAAAAGTTATTCAGAGTCTCTCTGGACTTCTCACTAGGTCTATTGCCAGATAGGAACCCAGAAATCAAACAGATTTAAAATATGTGAAAATAGCTGCAATGGCATACTAGAGTATGGATGAATATATCAAATGCCCTTTTTATTATCCATTTAATTTTTGCTCTAGTAATTAAGAAGCAGTCTCATGAAAGGCTAAAACAGAAAAACCCAATACTTAATACGTGGCTAGAGAGGACTGGACAATGTTTGCATATTAACCTGGTGAAGACAAGCAAAAATGTTCTAACTACAAGCTTGAAGGCTCAATAAGTACATCACAACAGAGTTTTCTAAGTATTTACCTCCTTGCAAACTATGTGTATTCTCTGTTTGGAGAATGTCATGAGGAAACATCCCTGCTTCTCTAGAGACAAAAATAAGCCCCTATTTCTGCCCCCAAATTTTCTTAATCCACTGCCAAAGTATTATATGCAATTCTGCACTTCTATCATTCTCTATATCCAGCTCCGTCATTTTCTCCCAGGCAATCTCCTTTGTTTTCAGACATTTCTGCATGCTTATTTAAAACCTTCTTTCCCTTACCCCGCCTCTCCTTGTAATTTAGTTTACCCTCTCATTTTATCTTTCTATTACATTTTAAGTCAATAAATGATATTTAAATATGATTCTGAAAACCTTCCTGTATCTGTAAGAACTGAAAGATGATAATCTGTAAGATCTGAAATTATTTAGGAAAAAATCATTTAGAGAATCTGGCCTAACTACCTCCGACAACCTTAAGCCTTCTTTGGAAATTCTGCCAAAGACATCGCACGTCTCTTCCCTTTTAAGTTTTGCCTTTCTTTTATCCAATGCATGAAACTTTTAATAAATATAAAATAATACCTTTTATTGAAGTTTCAAATTTTATTTTTATTATTTTATATTTTATTGAAAGAGTATATTAATTTTTTTCAGTAGATAGAAAAATACTTCACAATGGTTTTCTGTAAAAGGTTACATTTGCGGCCTTATATACGAATTTAACCACAATTTTTTCTGTGGAAAAGTGTGCTGCCAGTTCCAAATGCCTAAATTATAAATGAAAATTTGAAATGTGTTCTTTGTGTATTGGCAATTGCCTGTAGTTATTGGTATCAGGAGTGCAACTCAGTGCTATCTATATACCAAATTTATCTCTAGCCTATCAAAATTTAAAATAAACAAGAATCTCCAGCTAATTTAACTCTTTGGTATTGACATTGATCAAAATTTAGGTTTCACCAAATACTTTGAGAATATATTATAACTTATAGATTTCTTTTGTTTTCCTTAGACAAGTAAACAAATCTTGTGTTCCTATTTGAGGATGTAAGATAAAGGCAAATGTTTCTGTTCATTTTTCTCTGAATATCATGATTTGATAAAATAAGAATGTAATTCTCCCCAAGATAACATTTTAAAAGAAGTTTTGATATCTTTTGTTTATGAAATTTTCATGAGAAAGCTTATAAACCATAATGGAAAAAAATAGAAAAAATTAATTTCTGGATTTATTTAAATTTCTATGAAACATGAAATTTATTTAGGTATGAATTTGTCAAACATTTTTACTACTTTTATTTATATTTATTTTTTAATTTATTTTTTTGGTGACATTGGTTAACAAAATCCAGTAAGTTTCAGCTGTATGCTTTAACAGTAAGGCATGTATACACACACACACACACACACACACACACACACACACACACACACATATTTGCATTGTGTATTCATCTCCCCTAGTTAAGATTTCTTTCTGTCATCACATATTTGACCCCCTTTACCTCATCTACCTTCTTTCTCTCTCCTACCCTTTGTATTACTTCTTTTAATCCAAATGGTTCACAGATCCTTAGAGCAATGTGAGAGAGCTGATATTTCCCAGGTGATTCCTTAACTTATCATTTGAGAGAGCCTGTGGGAAATAGCAGATGAGATGTTGAATGGACTACTTGCTTGCCCTAATGCCTCCAGCTTCCTTCATGGTTAAAGAGGGGATTAATGTTAATCTTCTTCTGAAAAGCCTTGGGAGTTTTCTTATGCTGTCCACATTTGCTTTACTTGACATGTTTTCCATATGGCAGCACTTAGAATTGACTTCCCTTATTTTGGTAAATACTTTTCACATTTAACAACAACAAAATGATCACCACTGCTACCATAACAACATCACAATGATGAAAAGAATAATAGTATTCAAAATAGTTATCATTTAATTGAGTACTTACTGTATATATTCACTACTATCTGCAGTAATCAATTTATTGCCCTCATCATTCATAAAAAGATAGTAAGGCTCAGAGAGTTCAATGCTTTGCTCAAACTGACAAGATTAGTAGGAGTGAAATCTGAACTCAAATCTAGGTCTGTCTGATTCCAGAGCCTGAGTCGTAAATATTCTAGTGATACTAATGATGAAATCATATATTTGAGTATGTCTCTTCCACACTCGTGTATCTTTTTAAAATGATTGATGTATTATTTAGCCTTGGCAATACTGACTTCTCATGAAATACTATTACAGGAGGCTTTATGAATTGATGTCTTCTCTAACTCTTTGCCACCTCTTCAAAAAGAGTTTTGATGAGTCTAGGAAAAACTATGACCCACATACAATAAGGAGTATTGAAAAAAAACACAAATATTAAATTTATAGAAACTGACAGGAATAATGTTCTCTCCCTTTTGAAGACAGGCTCTATTAATTTTGCACATTCCATATTGGGCCTTTTGGGCCAGGTTTACACTACTTTTTTCCAAGAAAACCAGTTTGTAATCATTATGTACAAATATACAACAATGTGTTTAGACAGCTACATCCTTGTATAAAATTAATGAGTTATTGGAATGTAGAATGCTTTACCTTCAGTCTCCTTTAGACCAATACCATTATGACCAAATTCTGATAAGACTTTTAAAATCACAGCTTTTGTAATGCTAGACAAAATTATATGTTTAAAAGTTATGACCCTTTAAAATGTGAATAAACTCATTTCTGTTGTTCATTACTTAATAGACATTAAATGGTGCTATCTCTTCCATCTGTGAGGGATCATTCATAAATTCATAAATAGAGTGGCAAAGAAAAAATAAGAAAAGAGGAAAGGTGTGTAAGATGATAAGAGAAGAGAGACAGAAGAGAAGAAATAAAAACAGAAGAAAAAGGGGAGTGAAAATTCTATTTTAAAGAAAACCAGCTTATAAGTAAGTAAGCAAATAAATAAATAAATAACATCAGTTAAGCAGGGTAACACTTAACTGTGAAGGCATGTTATATTCAATCATTTAACACATACTTAACCGTCTGATTTGCATCTGATGCATGGATCCAAGAAAGGGAAGTAAATTTCAACCCACAAATTTTATATAAATATGTATTTTGATTAATGCCATGATAAAAATATGCCTGGAAGATGTTCCTTAGATTGAGTCATCAGGAAAGACCACTCCAAGGAATGGTTAAATCAAGACCTGAAAGATGAGAAGTTTCAACCTATGTGAAGAGCAGTGCAAGAGAAGCTTTATAGGTTTAATTGACAAACATGTGCATAGATTATACTGGAAAATGTACATAATATAGCAAAGTCATTTCATGAATTCTAAACAAGCAACTCTGTGATGATTAGATGCTTCGCTATGAAGGGGAGCTAGTTTTAGAGAAACTTGGAACAGATGGCAAAACCATCTCACTCTCAAGGAGAACCCATTTAATTCCTTGATGATATTGATAGAAGTAATCAGGATAAAATACTAGTTGCATATTTCTGGGGGAAAAAATTCATGACTTAAATTTGTCACAGAGTGGAGGGAGAAAGAAGGAAAGGCTATGAAAGACAATTCAGTGCTGGTGTGTAGTGGGTGGGGTAAAAGGAGAATTTGTGGAGCCTGGTTCCTCAGATTCTACTGCAGGAGAGTTGGAATGGGTGGTCTTACTACTATTAATAATGCCAGCCTGCACTTTATGAAGCCCGTCTGTGACATGTCTACATTATACAAAAAAAGAGAGAACAATAACCTTGGAAGAGATTAAATCATCTAATATATAATTCTGCAAGGAAGTGGGCCATGAAAGGATGAAGAACAGCCAATACTAGATGTCACTGACTCTAGACAAGGGAGTGCTTGTGGTGTTACTGGGGCCTTGAGTGATTCTTCAGTGGTCAAATGATAAGTTCTATAGGCCAGAGGGTGGAGCCACTGAGAGACAGTTATGAGAACAGCTTCTGGTGATAAAATAGAATAAATGGACTGTTCTGTCCTTTTAGCAAGGATCAGCAATGGGATGAGAGAGAACAAGGAGTACCAAAAAGAAAATTTAATTTGCTAGGATCACCTTCTAGTAGAAGTGAAATAAATGGCAATTTGTCAAACTTTGATGTCATCTCTCTGGGTAGATAATCAGCTATTTTCAGAAGCTGAGGAGACAGGCCATCATCTGAGGAGGGGACTGGACTGTGAAGCATAAGAATGATTACCAATCTGGCACCTAACTTTCAGGACGTCAGGGGAAGGGTTGTGTGGAAATTTGTGGTTGCTGCTCTGTATAGCAGTTTATGAGGTTTTAGGGAGAACTAGAGAAGCCTATCAATTGTTCATTGTTCAATTATTATTAAATCAATAATCCTGACCTGTGAAAAAGAAAGATTTGAAGAGGTACAATGAAGAACATTCAATATGATTTTGAAAGGTGGACAGCTACAGGCATGGAGTGTAGTTGTGAAAAGTTAAATAAGCCAGTCCCAAGGCACAGAAGAAACAATTATGGAAACTAGAGCTTGTCTTTTAGACATTGAAAAATGATTTATAAAACTGAATGACTATTTGGAGAATTAATTTTTGTTTTGAAGAACCAAACATCATAATTTCAGGCAGCTTAGGGCAATATTTATTTTCAACATTTTATTAATTTTTTAAATATATAGAGAATATTAGAATAATACAGTAAATATCCAAATATTCAATTCCTAGACTCAACAGTTATGATTTTGTCATCTCATCTATATTTTGATGGTGCATTTTAAAGTCAACTAAAGATGTCTGATATTTTAACCCTACATAATTAAGTTTTTAATTTCAAAAATATATATTTCCCTATATAGCCTCAATACTATTATTATACCTAACACAAGTAACAATTCCTTTATTTCTTAATACTATCTATTATAAAGTCTATATTAATTTCCTAGGGCTGCCAAAACAAACCACCATAAACTAGGTGACTTAAAACAATAGAAATGTATTCTCTCCCACTTCTGGAGACCAGAAGTTCAAAATCAAAGTGGCAGGAATACAATTCATTCATTTAACAAATGCAAATTAATATTAAGCACTTCCTAGAGGTTAGTGTCCTAGTTGCTGGGTATACTGTGTTGAACAAATAGATAGGGACTCACTCAGATCATTCTAGGAATGTTGCACTGTCCAGAGCAGTATGGCTTCACAAGTGTTGCTTTAAGCCAAATGGTCTGAAGGAGTGTGACTCTCATGCACAGATATAAGGCTGCCTTTTCTTCTGTACCCTTGACTTCTATAAAGTTAACAGGCTTTTTATCAGGTCTCAGAATTTTTGTCATATGTTGATTTATTGGTTACATGTTTATAGGCACTTTATATATGAGAATATTGAAAAAAGAGCTAGAAAATGAACAGGCTATGAAGATTTTCAGAAGATAAGGAACATTTTTGGACCCAGAAAAGTATAGCCTCTCTGTTTACCTTTATTTATTTTTTTTAACCAAATGTTTATTGTGTTATCTAGTTCTGGATTCTGTATTCTTTTTGTCACATTCCATTGGAGTTTGCCAGTGAGTTGAAAAATTATTGTAAAAAGAAAAGAAGAAAACCGAGAATGAGTGTGCACTTTTTTTTTAAGGAAGCTCTTAGACATATAATTTTTAATATTGCTCACCTGTTTCTTGGATATATTATGCAAATGATTGAGTGAAGAAATCTTCACTAAAATGCTTGGCTATCCTCAGGTGAATGGTCTAATTAAGTGAGCATTACTATTTTTATTATTTTCTGGGCACGGTTTAATATAATTATTATTGGATAATATGAATAGTTGTTCCTTGAAATAGCTAACCCGGCAGCCTGGTAGGGAGGTTATGATCTTGGAGTTGTAAGCCTACTTAAGTCATTAAGTAACAGAGAGCACTATCTAATTAAATCTGACATCCTCACCTTGGGAATCATACCCACAGGAAGTACAACATCATGAAACTTCAGGAAGAATTTTCATTTTTTAAAGAAAGTTCATTAGAAAGAGACTGAGGGGAAAAGTTTGAAAATGAAAATTTATTAAATCAGCAAAGGAACCACTTTCAAATATACCCCTAGAGAATGAATTAGAGCTGTGAAAGTATCAGTAGTTTCCAAAGGGTTATACAATCTGTGTGGTTGGTTTGCACAAAGGGTCAGACCTCAGGCAGCCATATTGTGGGACTGGATTCGCCACAACCCTTAATAACTTAGTCTCTCATGTAGTTAAATGCTATCACATGCATACAGTGTGTCATTAGGGAATGCGGCCCTTTCTTTAATGTTAAACAAAGTACTCTAATATAATAAATATCAAATCTTCAAAAGGATACTGCACAATATCATTACTTTAAGCAAAACTCTGTTTCACTTTTTTGTATTTCTTTCAAATCTCTGGTCATATTAATACGTATTTTACGTAGTTGAGATATTAGTGTACAAACCATTTTATGGTTTGTTTTTCTATTTAACATGACAGTCTAAACATCTTCAATAGCTTTCATATTTTTATATATTTTAATGTTAGGTGGCTTAATAATATTTGAAGGAATTTATATGCTGCACTAGATAAATCTATTTTTGGACATCTCGATCTATTCTAATTTTTTATTACAGTAGAAAAATTTTAATTAATTTTGACCAATTTAAATAATCCTGCTATAATGTAAGTGCTTAATAAATATTTGGTGAAGGGATTGGATACAATTATGTTTGTCCTTTCTTACCAGGAATGTTACCAGGAATGACTAGTATTACCAGGAATGTCACCCCAGATTTTGGAATTTCTATTATTTTCCAAAGGGTAGTGTATTTTCCAGTGTCACCAAATTATATAAATACCTTTTACTCTCAACCTCTCCAGTATTTGTTATCTGTTAAACATTTAAAAGCAAATCTAGGTCAGTAATTCCTTTAGTTTGCATGAATCACATTATATCAATTACACAAAGGAGTATTTTACTCTTTGTGTAGTGCATGTGTTTTGAAAAGAAGATTTTTATGGAAAAACCACAAGAGTCAATTCAAAAATGAGGGAGCAGATAAAATGTGAAGAAAAAAGAGCAGCATAGGTAAGGAAGATAGGCTCCTTCACAGAGCCTATCCCTGGCTTTTATAAAGTCGTCTCTCTTCTCTTCCTTTCCCCATGCCTCAGCATACACCGTTGACAGCACAAATTCAAACATAGCTCTTATCACACAACTTCACTCGTACCAAAAGTCTACCAACAAAATTAAAATGGAAAATTATGAGGTTAAGCCTTTTTCTAACTTCATTGAATAGCGGGATATAGAAATGTATTTATGCCCTGAGGGAGTACTTAAAAATTTTTAAATGAGCACCAAATAAGTAGTTATTCAAAAGTAATTTCTTCCATGGCAGGCGACTGTCAGCCCATAGGATGTAGCACTATGGAAATAAAAATGTATCTAATTTTTTTTTTTTTTTTGAAGTCATAAAATAGGTATGATCTCATAGAATGTCAGAGCTGGAAGAGGTTTTTAGGGAACACAGTCATTTTATAAATGAGGAACCACATCTAGGTTCCCCAAATCACATGACTTAGTGTTAGAGGTGGAATTAGAACCCACATTGGATGTTTGTACAACCCCATCACTATGGATCTTTCTTCCAGAAAAAGAAGCAGTGGCCACTCCCAATGGAGTTGAGACTGGTTCCTCAGACGTAGCTTATAATAGATGCTTAGTAATTGTATTTTGAATAAATGTTCACACCTTGAAACTAAGATCAAAGTCTTTTGAGGAAGAACAATAGAAAAAGGCCATGTCAATGTGTTTACTCTCCACCTACACACACATGTACTTGTTCACAGAATGTTACACAGAGAATTTCAGACTGTTCTCTGCAAAGTTGTAAGTGTTCCTTGGCATCTGTTCAGATCCACAGTGGGGTTAGAAGGGGTGAGACACTGGACTGTACCAGTGTGTCAGTTTGCACAGCTCTGCTAGTGTCTGTTATGTACATCAAAGATCTGTGTAAGAGTTTGTGATCATGAAGTTTCTGCTTCTCTCATACACGCAGACAGTAACACACATAGACACACATTTGGAAACCATTGATCTAAATGAGCGATCTCTTTTGCAAGCAAACCCATGGAGACCCAGACAGGTAGAATGGCTGAGTGACTTGCCTAACTAGTTAAGAGATGAGGTGACAGAGTAGAGAGGACTGTAATTTGGAATCCTGAGGTTGTCGATCCAAAATTTGCTTCCATTGGTTTATGAGATTTGTTAACTTGGCCCAAGTTATATAACTTGCTGAGTGTCAATTTTCTTATTTATAAAATGGGTATTAAAATTTTTATATAGGCCCATTTTTAAGATAAAATAAAGCAATATATGCAAACAGGTAGTTTCAGTATTTTAAATAAATGTTTGGATTATTTTTGTTGTTTCCCTTTTTCTTAGTCCCAGAGTCAGGGCTGAAACCAGGGTTCCTGATTCCCATTTAATACTCTTTGACTACAGAATGGCTGTTTATCCTGCACATGTCACAATCGTTTTTCATCGTGCTTGATTACAGCAATAGATAAGTGGCCCCTAAATCCCTTATCTCATTCCTCGGTTCCAGTTTGATAAATACAAATCCTGAAACTACTAAAGGTATGATGCCTGAGAATCCATAATGGCTGCTTCAAAGCACAACAAATCCTGATGCCTGATAGGAATAAGACATTGGTGTTTTGAACTGTCCACCTTCTTTAACGTGTGGCAGCATAAAATTTCTCTAAGTTTTAATACTCTCTTTTCCAGTGACTGATAAATTATCTTCTATTATTCATTTTCCCACATGTAGCTTCTGTTTCAACCTCGCTCCTTCTCGTCATTGTTCTTCCTTTGGTTCTGTGTTCCTTTTAGAACTACTGTGTTTGCATATCTGTGTGTATGTGTGTGTGTTATACATAATACACATTGTGCATATATACACACATACATATACATATATGCAAATGAAAATGCAAAATGGCAAGGCACTTTATTAAAATGTATATCATTCTTTTGCTACTTGGGCTCAAGGGCAGAAGCATGAACCGTTACCAGTAAAAAACATGAACCCACTTAGAATAAAGTTAAAAACTGAATACTGATTACATGTATTAAAAATAAAAGCAGAAGGGAGAGAGAGGCATTTCATTTAGGAGAGAAATGCCTGGTCTTGGGAGGTTATCTGTGAATTCCACGTAGTATGGCTGGGCAGAGAACACCTCAGTGCTGTAACACTGAGAAGCGAATTTGGCAAATCTGTATCAAAACTGTTGGCAGGTGGGGGGCCTTTTGTTCTGGGGAGGCGACTACATGGAAGGAAGGATTCCGAATCCTCCTCTTCCTTCTCTACCCAACTCTCCACACTTGCCTCCCACTCCTGAGTACCAGGCCACGTGATTCACATGCCCTGTTCTTTTATGTGTTGTCAGTTTGCTCAGTAGCACCTTCACATGCTGAGTTTTAAAATTTTAAAGTATGCCATCCCTTTACTTGAACCACTCTGAGAATAAAAACCTTTCAAAAACACTATAAACTAAATATTACTCCTTGGGTTATGGCTTGGGGTGGGAGCCCCTCAGGCATTCCCAGAGTCCCCTCTAATCCCCAACCCCAGTACTGAGGCCCATATAAGCAGTGTGGTACAGAGGTTGGTAACAAAAACACCAGGATTAAAAATCCTTGTTTTCAAACATTAACCTGGGAAAATTACAGAAACTTTCTAGGCCTCAGTTTTCTCATTTGTAATTGAAGATACTAATATCTTCATAGAGGTTTTGTGTGAAGTAAATAAGCAAATACCATATAAAATGTTTAGCACAGTACTTGGCATGCAGCAGCACTTGAAAACAAGAGGATAGAAAAAAAAAATCCGATGTGCTTCTTCCCTCAACTGTAAACTCCTTGGAGTGGAGTTTGTGTCTTAATATCTGTGCAGAACATAGTAGATGCTTAATTAATTTGGAAGTAATGACTGCAAGAATGTACATATTTATGAAAAAATCATAAAACTAGAGCTTAGAAGGTCAAATAACTTGCCCAAAGTCATCCATTGTTAGGAGGGCTGGAATTTGAGGTCAGCTATATTTTATTATATGCTGCCAGTCAGTCTTCTGTAACATAAATGCTTTTTTTAGTTTCTTTACTTTGCAGAAGGTTAGCTCTTGCTTTTTCAAGCATGATTCCGTGAGTGCTACAGACTTGGTGATGAAAACAGCCATAAATCCTTGGAACTTGATATTAAAGTGTTTTGGCTCAATTACCTGAATTAATTTATCTGTTTGGTGAAGGTGTGAGCTTGTACCACAACAGCTACCACCAGTGAGAATTAATCTCCTGAGTCTTAATTAAAACAGATTTTGGAGACTACAGATGCCTCAGGAAGTACCAGAAATCTCATTGAAAGCTTCCTGATTGTGCTATTTCCAATGTCATAATGCAGATTCAAGAAACTTGGGTGTTTGAAATAAGATTAGGGTAAGAACAGCCTTACTTTAAGTGCTTATCTTAACCACCAAACCATCTGTTCTGCTCCCATCATGGTTCTGAACAGTACATAAGAACAAGTGTTCCTCTTTCCCTGTCCCATTTTACATCTGAACATGATCTATTTCCAAAGTAGTTTATTTCACTCCTTTTCCCATCAAGTAAAGCAGAAACTAGCTGTGAACATTTCAACAGAATTGAAAGAATCTTTCTGTCTTTCTAATACATCCTCCCCAACACTCTTCCTTAAATATCTCCTGTTTTAAACTCATCATGTCAGCACAGTTTTTGTTTTTACTATTCACATTCAATTCTTTACTATGCATACTAATTTTTTCCTAAACAGTTTCTTATATCTCTCCTTTCTTCTCTACCTAATACATTAGATTATTACAAAAATCTTTCTTTCTGTTTCTCTGCTTTTATATTCTCTCATGCCCATACTATTTCAGACAAGATGTAAGAGTAATTGGTTTTAGATAGCAAAGCAGGACTACCAGGGGAAAAACAACACCAACAATAAAAAAAAAAACTCAAAAAGCTAATTCAAACCTATGCTCTATTACAAGATGATCATTTTCCAGAACAAGGACAGTGAATGTCACTTTTCCTCTCTGTCTTTGTCAGAACGTACCTAGAGTAGTACACATTCAATTCAGGGCACATTTAAAGAACATCAGCCAACTGAAGGAGACCCATTACAGAATGATCCAGATGGCAATGGGCCTGGAAGTCCTAGGAGGTGAGGGACAAGTTAAAAACCCTGAGGAATTTTTTTTTTTTAAATAAAGAGGCTAAAGGGAACAAACTAAGATTTAAAGGTATGTTATATACCTTTAGTAGGAGGATTAAACTTACTTGCAAAGATAAAACTTGAACCACTGGAAACTAAAGATAATGGATTTCAAATCCATCTAAGGAAGAATTGTCTGATGTTTGATCTGTATGGAAAGCATTGAGCACTTTTGTGACCTGGTGACTTTCTTATACTAGAAGCTGTTGCATGATTACTATTCCAGATTTTGTAGCACGTTTTCATGTACACAGAAGAGAAATGGATCCATAACCTCTCAGACCATTTGAAATGCTAAATGACTGATTTTTTCAATCATTTAAATCTTGTTATTCATCACTTTCTTTTCTGTTTGTCAGATTTATTGAGGTATAATTTACTTCTAAAAGTCACCTAATCTAAATGAACATTGGACCTTTTTCAGATTTTATTTTGTATAGCAATTTTAATTTCACAGAAAAATTGTGTAGAAGATACAGAGATTTTCCTTGTACCTTCTGCCCCTACTCATGCTTGGCTTCCCCCATTGTCAACATCACCCACCAGGATGGTACATTGATAACAATTGATTAACCTACACTGACACATCATAAACACCCAAAGTCGATAATTTACCTTAGGGTTCACTCTGGGTTTTGTAACTTTATATGTATTTGGACAAAAGTATAGGGACATGTATCCATCATTATAGTATCATACAGAATATTTTCACTGCCTTAAAAATCTTGTCTGATCGGTTTATCCATTCTCCCCCACCAACACTGGTGACCACTGATCTTTTTACTATCTCTATGGTTTTACCTTTTCCAGAATGTTACATAGTTAGAATCTTATAGTATGTAGCCTTTTCAGATTGGCTTCTTTTACCTGGTAATATTCAATTATAGTTTATTCATATTTTTTCATGATTTGATAGCTCATTTTTTTAATTGTTACATAATATTCCATTGTCTGGATTTACTCCAGTTTATTTATCCATTCACCTAATGAATGACATTTTGACAGCTGTATATCATTTTCTTAGTGAACACCTTTTGCTTTAATCAATGCAGTTATTCCTACCTACCATGTTTTATCCTGATCACTGTACCACTGCATATGTATACCTGCTGCAGGACAATCCATGCCATCTTCTCTCTCAAAATCAACTCAAGGAGTCTTCTCTAATTAAACTCACCTTTCTGATTGCTTGGCAGCTGAACTAGTTAAGGTTTAGGCTTAGAATGTATAACATATCTACTAGGAAAAAAAATGGCAAAAATGCAATAAAAGGTTATTTATTTCTTGGGTAACAGCTCAGAAGTAGGCAGTTTGATTAGTGTGTTTTTGCATCTTCAATAAAAGGCCTCCATCTCTCTGACCCAGGCAGTTTTTCTCCTTCTCACCTTCTTGCAGCAGCAGGCTCCTGGAAATGTGCCAAGGCAGTGCAAACTCAATAATTTAAAAAGCAAACTTGGAAGTGGAACATATCACCTTCACTCACATTACATTAACCAGAATTTGGTCTCATGGCTGCACCCAACTGTAAGAAAAACTGGGTAATAGAGTCTTCCCTGAGTGACCAGGGACTAGCTAAAATGATTATAAATGGAAGGGAGAATAAATGTTGGAGAACATCTCACAGTTGACCAAAGCAACTCCTCAGCAATTGTTTACTTGGTTTTTGTAGCTGTTTTTTTTTTCTTTTTTATGACAGTAAATTTTCCTTTTCAGAAAGCAAAACAACTTTATTTTGAATTGTAATTGGCCATTAAATTCCATTAAAAGTTTAGAGATAAATTTATATTTTTAAAATTTGTAGCCCTTGATCTAGCAATAATTTTAACATTATCTCTTTTTGGTATGAAGTCGCTGTACTTTAAAGTAAACATCCCACAATTCTTCTAAAAGGAGAATTGGTAAATAGACAGTGAAGCTACAGAGTCTTTGAACATAATTTAAGAGTAAAATAATTACATAGTGATCCACTGAAAATTCTTGTATTACCAGAACTTTTTACTAATAGGACTTAAAATCTTTACATTTTCACACGTACTACACCATTAGTGCAGGAAAGCAGCAGAATTTGGTGCTTAAGGAGGCACATTAGACAGGTTTCCTGCCACCTGCTGCTTCTCAGTGTACAAACATAAGGTAACACTTAACCAACTGATGATCAGGGAAGAATGCTGTAATGCATGAGCACTGACAAACTTGCAACTCTAAAACCTGTTTCCATGATTTTTATAAACTTTAAACATTAGATGGTTATTAAATGCTTAAATAAGTATTTCTAATATCAAATCAACTTGGAAAGGTGTCTTTGAAGTTAATTTTACTTCTGTAGTTTCTTTGAAGTGTTATTTTGTCTCTAAACAAAATTCTCTAAATTAATTCTCTGACTTAATAGGGCAAATGGTAAAAGTGAAATTGCATAGTGAATATGCTCAGAATGTCAGTCTATATGGAATAGTTTCACAATTACTTGCCTTTCTATACTGTTTAGAATTGGCTTTTTTTTTTTTATTCTGGTCTTCATCAAGAAAGTATTGCCATAAATGAAAGAAAACTTTCACCTTTACCATCTTTAAAATTTGCTCAGAAGGTAACTTTATCATCACTTCTGAATTATTTTGCACCTAGAACTGAACTTTGTACATCTTTCCAATTGGATGATCATAAGTGTTCTCTCAATTCCAACTTCCATTTATTTGATATCACAGCACACATGGTTCATTATTTTCCAGAAGGACTAGACTGTGAATTGCTTCATGGCTGCTCAACAAACTGTGTCAAGCAATAAAATACCGTGTCATTGGATTGGGGAAGAGCCTTCTTTCTTAGCATTCTTTTCAGTCTTTATCACAATCAGAATCCAATTGTAACCTGACTTCTCTCTTCTATTACATGTGAGGAAGCACAATCAGAATACTAACACAAGCTTTAACCCATAAAACCAAGGTATCCTGCTATGATCTTTCTCCTGCTCATTTCTCACATTTTGTTTATGTATGAAAATAAGAGCTGGTAGATTGCAGAGTCCTCATTATATAATAAATGACATGGACCTCTTCCTTCAAGATAAATTCTGACCTCAAATTAGTTGTCATTGTTTTTTCAGTTTGATCAGATCTTTTATGTCCAAGGCCCACGTCTGAAGCATCTAATAAAAACTCAGTCATACACACATAAAATGGGTACATTATTGCCCACTCCCATATTTAATCTGGGAATAATGGATCAGCTCACCTTATCCTCTTTTGGATTCTCAGTATTTATTTCAGATAGTCCAACAGCCCTTGGCTTTCTTGTATTTCTGAGCTAGCAGAGTATAAAGTCAATCTAGCTTAATACAGTCTTGGTTATTGCTTTTTGATCATTTGTCTCTGACTTTTTATTGAATCATTTACTATTAGAAGTTTTCTCTACCACATAATATATAGTCTATACTGTGTATTTATATATTCAAATCATTATCATTGTAATCACAAAGAAAACATGGGACACTAAAGCCAGATACATATTATTATTTCTAAACAGTTTCTTATTAAGTGAAGAGTCAAAAAATTAAAATTCCAAAATCTGTTTGTTAAATTAGAGATTCTAGACTACAGTATAAATATGGGCTTATTGATTACTGTTTGTTTTTGGGGGAGTTTCATGTTAATTCTTTCTAGTTCCCCCAAATTAAAGCCCCTTTTCCCCTAAGCGCATAAGAACATATGTACATACTGAAGTAACAGTGTATACAAAAAACATCTCAGTTTGAACCTCACTGGCTTAAATTAAATAAGCACATATATGAAAAAATCTAGAAAGCTATATGCATAGGAAAAATATTAATAGACATATTTCTAAAAATAGAGTAGAATCTGGTGAGGATATTTATATAACATAATTGAGAAAAAGCATTTTATGAAATCTTATATAGATTTACAATAAAGGACATTTTGCAAATTTGATTAAAAGAAATCTTTATACTTTATAAAGGAAACTACTATACAAAAACAAAATACCTAATGATGACATTAAGTATTGCTTTCAAAATCATTAATGAGCAAAAACACTCTATATCACAATATCACATGGACAGATTCATAGCTGATACAAGACCAGAAATAAAATAAAAGGCATAAAGATTGGAAAATGAGAAATAAAGCAGTTATTATTTGTAGAAAATATGATTGCCTATGTAAAACAAGCAGATTTATATACTATTAGGACTATGAAATAGTTATGAAAGTGGTTGGATATAAAATCAATATACAAAAATCAATTGTGTTTGTATACTTGCACAATGAAGAACACATTTCTATATTTCTCTCTCTTGGATCACTTTAGTAGTGCCTATACATGTTGTTTGGGGCTTGATGCTTAATTTGCAAAGAGATGAGGACTTCCAGGGCAGAAGTCAAAAGTAGCAGCATCCTAGGAGAATTTATATGCGAGTAGGAAAGTTTTTCTAGAGTAGGAGGTACTGGAATTAGTACTCATAGGTAGAAATGAGTCAAGGAAAGGATGTGGATGGGTGGGACCAGGGTAGTCTTGAATGAATGTGATATGTAATAAAGAGATGCAGGCTAAGGAAAAACAGAATTCCAAGAGTCAGAGAATAAATCAGAAACCTAATGGGAAGAGGTGGGTTTATTAACTTGCTGGGCAATACACAGAAGACATTCACTGAGTAATTCACTGAAGGGGAAATGTTAGAGGTTTTTAAGTAAGGGGAGGTGGGACTACATGGTATTTATGCTAATTAAGGATGAAAGGTTATTGCCCTGGATAGGATAGAATGAATCCATTGGTCTCTACACAATTGGTTAAAGTAAATCTCACTTTTCATTGGTCATAAAGAGTTTTCAAGTTTGGTTCTGTAAAGGTCTGGGGACTGAGAGAGAGGAGTCCCTCAAAGTTCATGGTACTTTAACAGCTTCAGCTGGTTACATGAAGTGCAGTGAAGCAGCATTCGTTTCTATATCCCCTGGGCAAGTGCCTTAGTAAATGTAACATTTTCCATTTTTAGAAGTAATGCATGGTGACTGGATCTAGATTAGAAGTCATTTTAAGGGGTTCGTTAACCTGTAGGCAACAGGAAGCCACTGAAATGCTCCAATAACAGAATGGCAGAGACAGACTACTTACTGCCTTAAGGCTGGGGGCTCTCGGGAAGTCTTACAGAGAAGGGGCTTGATGTGAATCACGGAGAGGAGTTGACTGTCCCTGACTTTTCCAAAAAGAAATCAATTTAGTTTTATGGGGAAGAAAAAAAAAACCTCTAAAGCACAGAGATGAAGAAGACACATAGTCCTGCCTTCCCAAGAAGTGTTAACATTTTAAATGTTTGGATGAGCTTAGTGTAAAGATGCAGGGCTGTTTTTAAATCTGTACTGGCTGGTGCCTCCAGAGCTTTATCAGGGCCTGAAGGAAGCTCTTCTGGGAATGTCAATTAACAGTCTAGGCACGTGCTAGAAACCAATGCATGCAAATGAAAAACAAACAAACCTGAGGTGGGATTGAGGGGCAAGGGGGAGGGACAGAGACCAGATGAAACAAGAATTACCCATCCAATGAATTTCTCTCTACTCACGTTTCCAAACTGCTCAGGCTTGGCTGAGCCTGCACCTCACTTGTTAATCTCCTTTTTGCATTCCTGTTTTTGTGGCTGTCAGAACTCCATATTATGTAAATTAGGTTTAAGCAATTAAGGCAATAATGTTTCCCTTGAAGAGTTTGACAAGGTAGTAGGAGCTTGGACTGAATTTTACAGGCAGGAGCTTGGGTGCTTATTTACCTACAAATAGAAGGGGAACAAGAAAAGGGAAAACACTGCAGCACCAGGCTTACCTGAGTTGCACTGCTGATTTTTTTGCTTTTCTTCTGTTGCTTCACTGGAGAACAAAGGGTCATTCCATGGCATTAGTGTGCTGTAAATTTAGAACAAATGAACACTTTTCACAAGATGTAGATTTAACCTGTTGAATTCACCACTGTGGAAAGCCACACAATCAGATCTTCTGCAGGACTTTAAATGGGACTGGGTAATTTCATGACAACATTTGAAGTACCCGGGGCTATTTCTCCTGTTTGTGGTCATGCATTATTTGTCTTGCATCTTGAGAGCAACAAAGTCAGAAAGCTGGTCTTTATCTTCAATAAACCAAATTTTACAGTAGATGAAAATGTTGCAGTTACAACATTCTATGAAAAATGTGCTGGAAACCATATATGATGCATCTAACTTAATTGGGAATGACATATCTCACCTATCTAAATTTAGGGGAACAATATCCAGATGATGCTATCCTTAAATTGAGCATGTAACCAAAAAGCTCCCCCTTACAGCTTGCCAATAGTAGTTTTAAAAATATTCTTTACTGGTCCCAATATATGAATATTCTCTTTCTCTCAGTTATGCAGTTGACGCTTTCTGAAATGTCAGTATCAGTAGAAAACAGAGCCCTTTCTCCTGCCTGGCATTTATTCACTTTAACCTCTCATTAGTCTATCAACAAGTGTTTAGAAAATACCTGCTATGCATTTAGCTGTGTGTGTGTGTGTGTGTGTGTGTGTGTGTGTGTGTGTGTGTGTATGAGAGAGAGAGAGAGAGAGAGAGAGAGAGAGAGAGAGAGAGAGAGAGAGAGAGAGACTGAGCAACATTAAAAATATAAAGTATCTTTCTCCTCATTCTTGATTATTCTATTACCGTATCCCTTACTCTTGGTTCCTTATACATATTTTTTCAGTTTCCCTCACATGCAAATCTTTATCATTTTGTCAAGATTCTTCCTTCCAAAAAGCTAGTCTGTGTCACCTGATATTAACATTTGTACTCTCACTTTCTCCTAATGCACTAAATTTCTCTGAGTAAAGTCAATGGTTTTTGGAATCACTTCCTCCTTCACATATATTCATCAAAAAATTGAATTCTCACCTCTCCTCCCTGAAAAACAAATTATTTTTAAAAAGCCCAAATAATTAAATATTATTTGCCTAAGCTAGGCAAGTCTTTCTTCTGATCTCACTCTATTTGATTGCTGTACAGAATTTCACACTGTTAGCCTTCTTGAAACTTAGAGTTGCCTTTAACCTATCTTTCCGATAATCTTCTGTCTCACTGTTCTTCATTTTGTTTATTCATTCATTCACTCATTTTTTTATTCATTTATTCTAGTAGACATGTATTAGTTTTCTACTCTGTACTAGAACTGTGATGTATTTTGGAACTACAAAATTGCTAATACACAGTCCCAGCTTTAAGGAAACTTTTCTGTCAATGGGGAGAAAATAAATGCAAGTGAGTTAACATAATAAAGCTGTCCATATAGTAGCCATGTAACTCAAAACTAATTTTTATACTGAGTTTTGATTTTTCTAATAGAAATTTCCACCAGGAAAGAGGTCTCCACGGATCCATGCTATAGAGAATAAAATTTAGAGGTTTCTACCAGGGAAAAGAACTGGGTCTTATATTATTGTTCAGCCCAGATGCCCATCTGTAGAATGAAAGGTTCCTCTAACTCCCAGTTTCACAGTGTTCTTCTAAAGAACCAGAGGTTCTCATTGTTAAAAAATAATCTGAAATAGCTTAATATTGGAATAGAGGAATTAAAATTGTACCAAGAGGAAAAGAGAACAATCCAAATGACTCGGTTACAAAATCTGCCACCCTGCCCAGAAGTGAAATAGGAAAGGCTTTGAAGAGTTGGTGCAGTGCTTTAGGCAATCTTCAACTGAATATGCTGAGTCTAGAGTTGTTAATTTATGCAACCTAGCTGAGTAAAGTGAGTTTGTACTAGTTTGTGAACCATGATTGCCTGGCACTGTAGTTTAAAAAAAATGATGTTGTCTGCATCTTGAAGCAGCTGGTTCTATGTGAATATTGGAGGTGAGATGTTTGGAAAGGGTGACAAGAACAAAGTTATAAATTCCATGTCTAGAGTTTGTTTTCACGCAGTCCTGCATCTCTCCCAAACCCATTCTGGACTTTTCAGAATGGAAAAGTCAAGCAGAGATAAGGGTAACACTGAGAGGTGGTTAATGAAACCCGGATATGGGTTTGGGTATGGGTATGTGTGGGGGGGTGTCAGAGGGGAGTTAACTTTTTGTTTGAGGGCTGGCCAGAGGACCCTATTAGCAGACACTGCTGCTTAAAAGCATTGTTATTTGGAAGAGAGAAATCTTGAATGGCTTCTAATCTTCCCTTAATTTCATGGACCCTTTAGGAGGTATAGACAGCTTTGCCCCCAGGAAAAGAGAATAACAGAATGAGAGACAATAGCAGTGAAAAATCCAGGCAGTGGAAGGCTTTCTAGAGCTAATGGGCTTTAGCAGGAATATGGCCAGAAAGGAAGGTTGTGGGAGCCCAGAAGGAGGTAAAATCTTGAATGCTGAAGTCCCTGGAGAGAGGGGCAATCTAAGGGAGAAAAATGCTGAAAAAGAGGAATGAAGAAAAGGAGAAGGGAGACAGTCTATAAGAGAAAGTATACTTCACCATACTCTTTATCCAAGGCAGGCACTGGCTTTGTATTTTGACTACATATGATAAGGCAGATTTCTAAAAAGGAAAAGTTCTTGCTATTTTTAAAATTTTTCCCAGCCCCAATATAATTTTCATTTTTTAAAAAAGTGATGCTTTATCTTGGTAACAGAAGCAGAAATAAAAATTCCTGAAAATGAATATGACAGCCTAGGTAGTATATTAGGAGAAATAAAACCATTAACATTACTAATTATGATCTAGTTGAGACACAACTCAAATATTTCCATCTGGCCACAGGTAAATCTGCATGAAATAAATGGATTTAGTGTAATTATTGCCAATTCAATTCATGTCAACAAATATTTATTGGTAGTTAGTTGGACACTATTGGGTTCTGTGGATAAGGAGATGAATAAAACAATATTATGATCAAATATTTACTGACTTAACTAGAGCCAGAAATTATTTTAGTTGCTATAATAATATGGAGCATAACACCACTATAACTATGGATCAAACTTTGTCCCCTTGAGTACTTACTAGTCATCTTAGTCAAAGTATATCAAAATGCTTAGACTCTTAGCTAAAGATCTCTTGATATTATAATTCAGCTGAAGATCATCAGTAGCCCTGGGAAGATCCATGAGAAGATGGGGTGAAGGGAACAGACCATTATGGCTATGTCTATTATGAAAAAAAAAAGGCTATACATTTCTGAAATGTGGGCTTTGCTCCAATTATCAAATAATTACTGGATCAATCATTTCTAATTACTAATAGTATTCCATTTTTCTTTTCAGGGCAGTGGCTCTCAAAATTTAATGCACATAAAAATCACTAAGTGTGTTTTGAATAGTTCCCTGGATCCCACCAAAGATTCTAGTTCAGTAGATCTAAGAAGGGACCAGGAACAATCTGACATTAGCAAGCAGCCTGAGTGATTCTAATGCAACTGGTCTATGAAGAATAATTAGAGAAACTCTGCTTTATGGCAAAATCTTTCCTAGAAAAGTTGTCTTTATATTTTTTTTAAAACTTTTCTTCTAAAACAGATTTTTAAAAATGTATTCATTTATTTTAGGGCTTTCATCTTTACCAAAACTGAGAAAGTACCATTAATGGTTTACCATTTCAACTTTCTTCCTGGTAATTTATTTTTTTCCTTGTTCAAATTTCAGACAATAGCTATTATAGTAGATTACAGTCTAATATTGATTCATTGTCATGCCAATTTAGGAGAAAATTTAGCAGAACTGTTTAGATATATAGTTAGAATGTATATATTGACTATTTAATTTAATTATTTTTATGTTATGTTAACACTAATATGAGAAAATGATTTAATCAGAGATATTGAAATAGGTTTCAATACTAGAAAGTCTAAAAAAAAAAAATGCTTGAATCAGTGAAGGAACAACCAGAGAAGTGTAAATCACTCTAAATAGTTAAATAAAGAAAATTAAATTTAAAAAAATGTGTTATATCAGTGATGGAATTGTGAGAAGCCAATCAGAGAGCATTGAGACGACCCAGAGATGAGCATCAACTAAAGAGACAGTACGAGGGATTAGGGTTACCAGATCCAAGGGATCGATCTCCAGAGGAGATATAGCCATAGCTAAAGATGGTGACGGGGGCAGAAACAAAGTGGGGAAAATACCCTGGCTACTACCAAGTTCCGATTCTCTAATTTTATGCCGGTTCTTCTTATTAAATGAATGAACTCAGTTGACAGGGGAGCCTGGGAAATGTGACATGACATGCACCAGTCAGCTCCATAGTGACTCAGAACTGAAGGGAAAAGGTAAGGGATGACTCTTAGAGATGTTAAAACATAAAGTGAGACATATTTGAATTTTAAGAATTTATTTGAGCAAAAATCAATTTGAATAGAGCAGCAGCAAACCACGAGTGTTTAGAAGTTTTCTAACATAATTGGGGAAAAACTTTTATAAACAAAGACAGAAGCAGTATGAGGTAATTATTGATATATAATTAATAAGCTATATCAATTATATTGACATATAATTGATAAGCTATAGCTTAAAATGTAGTTGGCTATTTGTGATAGGTCATCATTAGGTTTTGGTTTTGTAACCTTGAGGTATTTAAAGGCTAAAGTGCCACCAGACCAAAGTCTAACACCATGGCTTTAGAGCCATCTCAGTGTAAGGTCCTCCTTGTTTAATTAATTTAACAGTGTAATAGAGCCAAGGGCCGACAGAGAGATGAATATTTCCTATTTACTCTAATGATTCCCCAAGATCTAATTTAATGCCAAGAACTTTGTCTCTGATAGTCTTTATAAGACCCCTTTTTGTGTGTGTGTGTTGTACCAAACTTGAACCTTAACAGTGATTTAGTTGAGCATAAGACAAGGTGGAAGGATAGGTGGGAGGGGTCATATAAGAATGCCCCACATCAGCAATGTAGTTTGTTTCCTAGGAGTGTGGTACTACTGGTATTGTTTCTAGACTGCTCTCTGTATTTCTCTCTAGGGTCTCACATGGTGGCCATGTTCATTTGGCCTTCTTCAACTTAATGTATCCTGATTTAGGCAAACCTTGTTTCCATTTCCTAATAGCTATCATCACTTCTCACCCCTTATCCCTCGCTTCTCCCACTTCTTCCTAGTGTAATGTTTTTATTTTTGTTCGTTGGATTTTTTTTTTTAATGTGGGCTTCTTTCCTTTCTGTAGGAGGAAGCTTACTTTAACTGGTAAGCTTTAGGAACGGTCAGTTCTGTTTGCAACTTGAATGCAGCTGCAAAAGGTTTTCAGTTTTCTGTCTGAAACTCAGCATGACTTAGCTATAAAAAGAAATAGTGTGCAACTCTAAAAGAGTGAATGTAGGACTGAACAGGGGTCAGCAAAGAGAAGACTGTGGAGCTGGTGATAATGTGGTATTTAATTTGATTTCTAAAGAGTAGTACAGTTATTATTTTGTTGTTTTCACCAAGGTCTTAATGTTTTGCTTTCATGGTTTTATATTCTTCATTTCACCTTAGTTGGCTTGTGTGGGTCAAAGGATGGGAAGGTTCAGTGTATGTTTCTACATTCTCATGGCCGAGTCTTCCCCAATGTCTGTTTCTCATATAAATTTGAGCAAGTTTCAAACTCAAAATGAAGTATATTGTTGCAAAATGGGATCAGCCTTTATGGAGCACTGTGTTTGACTTGCAGTAGCATTCTTTTTTTTTCTTTTCTTTTCTTCTTTCCTCCTTTTCTTTCCTTTCCCCCCCCTTTTTATAAATATACCTCTTTTTACAAGGTTCATGTAGTCTTTCAGATGAGTCACTTTTTTAAATCTGAGAAACTGTCACATTATAAGACAGATGATACCCACCTTTTAAAAAAAACATGCCTTAATAGACTGCTTCTCTACTGGGAATTAAAGACTCTTAAGTGTGTGTCTTCTCTGTTGTGGCAACTAACTCCATAGATGGATACTATGAGGAAGAGACTGTCTTGAGTTCAAATCCTTCAGTTTTCTGAACAACAGAGGGAAAATTGGGACAATGTGGAATCAATTCACTTTCTTTTATGGGAGATAGAAGACTGCCTTATAGTTTTAGATCAGCCTTGAACAAAATGAATGATTGCAAACTCATCACTCTCATTTGTAAAATGTGGAAATAGTGCCTATAGTTCAGGATTTTAGTGAGGACTTAGTGAATTCATGTGTGTGAAAGTGCTTTGGAAACACTAAAGTATTATAAAAATAAAGAATACTAACATCATTCTTATCCTAGTTACTAATTGCACAAGAAACTAATCATCTACCATGACATTGTTCTGTCACAGCACAGTGGTTAGCATATTACTACAAAAGTTATCTAATTAAATGGTAATGGAAGCACTTCTGGTACCAGTGTAATCCAATTATATTTACCAGGTAAGAGAAATTAAACTGGACATTTAGTCTCTGGCTTAGACAGCTACCTATTCATGAGTCAGCCTTTTAGAGCTGAAAATGTTCTTAGTGATCACCTATTCCAATATCTTAATTGTTTCATAAGAAAAACTACTGAAAACCAGGGGGATAATAGGATAGCACTATTATCGAGGTTATAGCAGAAATAATGAGGTGTGTCATAGAAACTCTGCCCATTTGCTTGTATTTGCTGATTCATATACTTAATTCTCTCTAATTTTCTATCTTGCGAGGTGTCACTTATTGATAATATTTTCATATGCCTTCTTATTTTCTAACTCATTCTTTCTAATTTCATTCCCACAGCACATTGGGAAGTAAAGGGGAAAAGAGTGAAATTGGGAATGAGAAAGACTCAGGAAAAAAGAAGGAAAAGAAAGAAAAAAATTTTTTGAGAAGTTGGAGAAGTTTAGAGAGCAATGGAATATAAAAAGATAATGAGGATGGCTGGGCAGACAGGCAAGTGGTTAAAAAAAGAAGTAGATGGAATGCTGGGGTTTCAAACTGATGTCTGATATTTCCTCTATGCCTGCTCTTGTTTCATTTTCTTCCAATTCACTTCTATGTCACCACAATGGCAAAAGACAATTCTTAAGCCACCATCACTGAGAGAAAAAAATCAGAAAGTCTCTGTTAAAGTCTTTATTTGGCTTTAAATTATTGTATTAATATCTAGAATAATATCAACTGTTCAGATAGATTTAACAATCATCAAGCCATAGAAACCACACTAATGCTGTTTTAATAGAATATTTTAAACAATTTTCAATTGTCTACTATCTCATTTTTTCTCACAATAACATAGAAATTTAGACTGATTTTTTTACTGTTTTAGAGATGAAAAGCTGAGACCTATGGATATTAAATAACTTACTGGATATCACACATCAAGTTAATAATGTATATCTAAGTGATGCAGGAATAAAGTCTGATTCCTGAACCAAATAATCAGGACATGGTTGAAGAGATGTTATTTGTACATTTTTAACATTTATCATTCTTTCTACAAACTTTTATAGTTTAGAAAACAGGCTTTTATAGGCCTCTTTAAAGCCCTGGAATGTCATTGGCTAATTACAGGAATATCATGCAGGAATGTTGGGACCATGCGATAGCACAAAACACCCGAGTGCTTAAACCAAGAAACCAGACTAACAGAGGAAATGAGTTCCATTTTTCAAGCCAAACTGCTGGTTGACACTGGGACTCAGTGAGTCTGGTTGGGATCAAAAACTTAAATCCACAAGCTATTCAAAATCATTCTGTCTCCCCAAGGTTCTTAAGCTTCTTTAGACTACAAACCAATTTAGGAATCCTAAGAAAAATGTGTGGTCATAATAACTCACATGACTATTTCATTCAATATAAGGCTGTCATAGGCTTTCTAAATCCTGTCTGTAGATTGTTTCTCCATGTTTGTCCCTTGGGCCATCTTATCAAAATCTTTAGGGCACTTGCTTATTAAAATTCAGATTCCTGATTCCTATACCAAGCCCATCAAAACAGTCCTAGCTAGGAATTTGCATTTTTAAACAACTACTACAGCTCATTCTTATGTAATCTTAAGTTTAAGAACCTATGTTTTAAATAGCCTTTGAACCCAGATAAAACCAACCATCTTAGAAAAATAAATTTGTGACTACCCCATAAACTCAGCTACCCCTGTTCCAACCTTAAACAATGTTGCCATGCCACTGTATTGAATCGGGATGAACACTACCCCTAAGAAGGCCAGTGGTCCTTGGTTCTTAGTTTTTCTACACTGAGGGTGCCTAAGATAGAAGGGCATAACTTAGCATGAGCCTCAGAAAGCATCTAAAAGTGCTTCCCCATTTCCTAGCATCATCTGAAAGAGTATTCTAAGCTAAATTCTGTTTACAAAATGTTATGATTCCATTTATGCCAAAACTCCATCCATAATAACAAAATATTACCAACCTTGTAACTTACCACTGTCAATGACATGTGCACTTTTTCCCATATTTCTCTGGTTTAGAAATATAAAGCTAGTGTAGTAAAAAAGTGAATGAGACAGTCCTGTTTATTCCCATTAAAATGCAGGTACACACTGTTTGTTTATCTCCCTCTGGGAACAAGCTGAGAAACTGTTAGTGTTGGGGAAAATAATAATAATAAAAAAAAAAGATCTTAGGTGTTGACTCCACATTTTCAGGGCTTGATAAGTCCTTCTGAGTGTAGCACTCCATTACTTTTCTCAGCAGGGCATAATTACTCATAACTGGAAGGTTTTATCTCTGGGCTGCCTCTAATAAAAAGGAGGAAAAAAGAGGTAAATCTTTCACTTACAGGAAGTACAGATGTTTAATTAAGTATCACATATAATTGTTTCAGTCTCTTGTGTGACAACTGCACAGTCCAGAAATTTGGGGTGGAGGCAGGGTGATCATCTAGCAGATTTATAAGAATGTATAAAGTAGGGATTTCTCAATAAAGTGTGTGTGTGTGTGTGTGTGCGCGCGTGTGCGTGTGCGCGCGCGCGCGCGCGTGTGTGTGTGTGTGTGTGTGTGTGTATGCTTCTCCTGTACCTGAGGTTCATCCTAGTGTCTGGTTTTTGAATTTCACACTGCTTGCTACTCATTTACATTCTATTGATGAACTCCTTCTAGTGTTTTATTTTATTTATTTATTTTTAATTTTTAAAAAATTTCAATTACGATATTATCTTAGTTTCAGGTATACAACATAGTGATTAGACATTTATATAACTTACAAATTGATCACCACAATAAGTCTAGTACCCATCTAACAGCATATGTAGTTATTACTATTTTATTGACTATATTCCCTATGCTGTACTTTATATCCCGAGACTGGTTTTATAATAAATTGATATCTTAATCCCATCCCCTTTTTTAGCCATCCCCTCAACCTTCCTCTCATCTGGAAACCATCAATTCCTTCTCAGTATTTTTAAACTATGAAATAATTACTTCATCCTCTGTTCAGCTTCTTTGTGTCTCCTCTCTTATATGGAATAGTGTCTATGGTATTTAGAATTTATATGTGGTGTATCTGATTTAACCTCATAGGACAAAAAGGAGAGAAAGCAAACTGGGGTTCTGCACTGATTTAAAAAAAAGAAAAGAAAAAGGTAGAGGGGAATCATGGCTCCTTCTAAACTAGTATAGGCGATTTAAAAACCTATACCAAAATGTCTCTGAGGACCTTTTTTATTGTTTACTTCTACTCTGGACTCAAGCAGCTTTAGAAGTGTCCAGGAACTGTGGTTACAGGGCCGAGGCCCTGTTACTATTTATTTCTATTGAAGACCTTCTCTGGAACAAAGATGGTTTTGTAGGTCCAAGAAGTAGGCTTTTTCTCTGGATCTGTGGCAGTGCCCAGACAGAATATTTCCCAATAGTGACCCACAACAAGGAAATCCTCATTTGTAGTGTTTGCCAGTGTCCATGCTGCAAATACTTCTATTATGGTGAATCAAGAAGCTCTGCTGTATCAAGTCAGGGTTTCTTCATGATCTTCAAATTGTCAACATCATTCTCACCTCAGAAATTTTGCTATTGTTTCTTCTTATACCAGGAAAATTCTTCCCTTAGGCCATCACCTAGCTCTCTCTACCTTACTTCATGTAGGCCTCAACTCTAATGTCACTGCTTCAGAGAGGCCTTTAGTGACCACACATTAATTTTTATCCACTTTTTTTATAACACTTATGACCTGAAACTATTTATTTACTTATTTATTATTAGTTTCGTTCACTAGAGTATAAATTAGGAAATTGATTGTTTTTCTTTATTATTGCATCTCTAGAATATTATTGCATCTCTAGGACCTAGAATAAAGCTGATATGTAGTAGATACTCAGAAATAGTTGTTAAATAAATAAATGAAACATATGATTAATCAGTAGCCATGATATGAAAGCTGCAATGACTTTATACAATTTTTGGAATGTTTTTAACTTTAAATATAACAGGAATTGTTTGTTCTACTGTGTCTTCCCCATTCTGCATTTGTCTTTTTTATTGTAGTATCTGTAGAGTATATATGAGTTTTGTCTGTTAGACTGGGAGATTTTTGGAAGAAGGCATCATTTCTCATTTACTCTTGAATTCTCCATGCCTGGAATACAGTAGAAATTCAATGAAATGTATACCGAGAGGATGAACTCACCTCATTTTCTCTTTTTCTTATTTCTTGTCTCTCAGTGATGGTCAACAATAAATCAGTAAGTTAGAATGAAAAAATTCTGGGTGTATCTGTCAGGGCCAGCAAGAACTTATTAACTAATAAAGAGACTATATTTTGCTCCACAAACAGGCTGGAGGGAGACTAGAACAGAGTGAATTTTCACAGCTGCCTATGAGAAGCAGCTAAAATATCAGAGGTCTCAGTGCAAAGAATAAGAGACCCTGAGGCTGAACAGATTAACGGCTCTCATTGGAGTCCCAGAAAACATGCAGATGTCAAGCATTCTTACTATCTTCTAAGATATCATATTAGATCTCTAATCAATTGAACCTCCTATGACAGTCTTAAAGTTAACTATTCCTGGGGAGTCTGCCAGAAAAAGACATGAGCCTGACAGGATGCCCTACTGAGGCAATGGATTTTTCACCTCTGGCTTTCCTCATAAATAGCTGGATCACTAAATGAGACAAAGCACCCCACTACCAAGTGTCCAGTATAGGGAGGGCATTTAAGGCCATGTAGCTACGATATTTGATGTCAGCAAGGAACTACAATGAACTTTTAAAGAGCCTATCATTTTTATGTATTAGGATGATTTACATAAAAAGACACATACAGAAGCAAGAGCATGCCTTCTCTAACAATGTAAAAAAAAATTTCAGGTGTGAGGTATCTTTGGTGTTGGTGTGGGGATATTGAAGGGAAGCTGTGTGATAGGAAAAGAAGGATGCTAAGAGTCAAAGAGAAATTTCATAACTCAGTAACTTACTGTGTAATAACTATGGAGGAAGAGATTTTCTTTCAAGAGGGAAAGGAATAGGAAGAATACAAAAGCTCACATCTTCTGCTGAGTTCTTGAAACTTTGAAAATACACTGCTGACATTTTGAGGCAATGGAAAGATCACAGCAATTGAGAAAGAGTGGGAGATGTGTGGTAAGGACCAGGCAAAGAAAGAAAGAAAGACAGCATTTTTTCCCCTGGTTCTTAGAGAAAGTAAATACTAAAAAGCATTTTAAAAGTTCTGAAATCTAACCTCTTCATTTTACCTAATCTTTCTGGCTAGGTTTGTCATTCATAATTTTCTCAAAGCTAGTTAGTTAGGTCTTGAATCCAGGAGGTCTTTGGTTTCCTCTTAAGCCAGTCCATTTTTGCACTATACTTCCCTAGGGTATCCAGCTACACTAATTCTATACTACCTACATACCAAATGTAATATGGGAAAAATGTGACATGGGCTAAGAAATTCAAGTAGATCTACAAGACAGGAGTATTGAAGACATTTAGAAGAACTATGAAAATAAGAAAGGGCAGGGTAAGGGCATGATGCACCTTCTGTGGTGGCCTTTATTATCTCATTGTACTTATATTCCTCCTCAAAAAAAAAAAAGTTGCTCTTCTTCCCTCACCACATCAGAAATACTCTCATTGAATGGAAGACCTTTCTTCTGTGCTAATCCAGCTATTTCCAAAGCCATAGGCTTATTATACTTAGAGGCATATTCAGCTGATGCCAATCTTGGTGGTCAAATAATTTTTCCAGGCAAAGGGATGGAGTCAAATACCAAGGAACAGAAGGCAGTAGTATAGATGATAACAGAGGTCTTCAGAGAGTAAAAGGAGAGATTAGATGGTATAAGAAGCAAGTGTGTTGAGAAATGGATTGTAGCCCTGTAATTTCATTGGACTAATTGAGAATCCTTAAAGCTCAATTTTATCTTTATAAAATAAGGGTATTTGTGATGATGTTCTAATGGTGTCAATGAGATGTAATTAAGTCTATTCAAGAAATAATCTTTATCTTGATTAGGTAAATAGACTTGATTAATTCCACTCTGATTAACCACTGCTTCTCAAAATGTCCTAGAGGCTTCTACCCATTCTACCTAGTGATTCACCATTTTCTCCCAGCAGAAATGAAAAATGCTCTAGTATCCCTCAAGATAGAGATCAAGTCAAAATCCAAATGCTTTGAAACATAAAACACTTCTACAGATGATTATGGTTTGCCTTGCAAGTAGGATGGCATTGGTGGGGACAAGATGATGAGAGAAAATAGAAAGGGGGAAGAATAAAGGAGAGTTTCCTTTAAAACATCAGAAAAGACTTTATACAATTTTTCTGCTCTTTTGTAAAGACTTCATCTGGCAGCCAGATTGCCTTAATGGTCTGCCTAAAAAGACCCACCCTGGCCTGACATAGCTAGACACACACTCTCCATCTTTACTTTGCTCTTTTGATGCTGTCACGTGTCCTTCATTTTCTACATTTCATTCATTCTTTGCCTTTAAGTTACAAGGATAAAAGTGTCTGACATTAAAAAAAAAAACAAGCTTACATTTTTTAAAGGTGCAGACATTTCATGCAGCCTTTGATTTCCTTCTAGGAGAAAATCATTACTTTTCTGTAAAGGAGAAACTAGAGATATTTTTTTGCTTTCTTTTCCTCCTTCCCAGCCTTCACTCCAAGTCTCTCATTTTTAGCAGTAAGAAATTACACTGGGTATAGTGCTGGAAAGGACTAGAGAAATAATTGTCTCTTAGGAAGCACTTATGCCACTACAGTGAATAAAAAAGCCTGAACATTCATTTACTGCTGAACAATGACAAAAGATAATTAGAATGTTTTGAAGCACTACACTATATTCAATATCTGTTAAACAATGGTTGAAATAGCTGTTCTTAAAACAAAATGGTGTTGAGGAAGAAAGGTAACCAATAGAATATAATGCTTATAGCCTATAATGAGGTTATACAAGAGAGGTCTGAAGCATTGCATATGAAAGAAGGTATAAATAGAAATAAAGTAAAAATACTATAGTACAAAGGAAACACTATATGATGGAAACACTATGTGGGGAAATATTCACTTAAATATCAAAATATGGCTATTAGGATACACTTTGACTTTCTCTCCAAAATAATGAACATGACCTTAAAATATGGAGGGACACAGAGAATCTAGAAAAAAGGAAAAGTAGTAATAATAAGGGATGAGAATTGGCCAGACATGGAGTGTCTGACTACACATATGAGGAAAAAAAATTGAAATAAGATTTCTAGATAGGATAAATGACTACTTTTACAATAGGTATTTAGAATTCAAATAAAAAGGAAATGTATGGAGAAAATTCTTGGACTTGACTAAAGACTGATACTGGAGCTATGTGTCAAGATATTAAACACACACACACACACACACACACATGCACACACACACATATTTCTGAAAAGAGAGAAAAACATTGAAGAAATCTATAATCTAACTATTAAACATCAGGAGATGAAACTGTGCCAACATGAAGGAATTGAAAAAAATTAAAGGAAAACTGCAAAGTTAAATATTCCATGGGAAACCTAAAAACATTTAAATACCTTATGGGAAATTCAGGGTAAATGTATTCTGAGGATCAAACAGACTAAGGGGCTGGTGAAAGTAAAACAGAATTGCCAGAGTAACCAGCAAAGTCAAGGAATCTCTTGTTGGATGGAACAACAACAACAACAAAATTGTCTTTGGGAGAGAGAAAAGCAATTAAGGACCGGAAAATCAACCAACCAGAGCAAGTACCAACCATGCAAGAAATCAACATAAAAGGATCACATGAGGAATACTCAACATTTAATACTAAAAGTATCTTTCAATCAGATTTCTGAGTCTTTGTTAAGAGACTCAGAAAGCTCAACGAGGCCCGAGCTTCAAGGGATGGAACCCTTTAGGGAATTTGAAGCACCATTTTATGGTCAGTGTATGAATAATGGGCTTAGGAGGAAAAGGAAAATCTGAGAAGCTGATTGAAATATTTGTTCCCTTTGTTTATAAAATAGGCCAGTAAATCTCTTAATAGTGCCAATGTTCCATTAGATAATTAGATAAAATAATGGCAGAATCACTGTGTCTTACTTCCATATTGTTCTTACTGGTGTCTTGCATAATGAAAAGAAGACTCACTAAATGCTTGCACATCCTCCTTTGTTGACAGAAAGCCATCACAGCTTAAATAAGGGGTAATAATTTATGATGGAACTATTGGGACTTCTCTAAATTTACCACATTTTAAAATAATTTTTATAATTTTGAAAATCAATATTGGGAAATATTTTGCTCTTCTAATATGGACCAGGATCTTATTTAAAAATAGAAAATCAAACACTTTTTTTGACTTATTAACATTTTATACACATTGTACTTTTTGTGAAAAACCTGAAAGAGAATAATTAGTAAAGTCTCCCAAATGGTGCTAGCCTTTCCAGGGTTATGAAATGCCAGCTCAGTGGGGATAAATTAAAATAAGTTCTCAAAAGAAGCTGCTATTAGTTGGTTAAGGGACAGGTGAGACCCAATATAGGCAAATGTAAGGGTTAACAAAAGTATAACAGGAGATCTGGAAACTGATTTATGTTATTTTCTACTGAAACCATCTGAATTTAATATCAGTAAGGTATATCCAAATTTGAGTATCATCTGATGAGAATTCAAAACTAAACACAAGATAATCCATGTTTTGTCTATCTAAACTGCTGGTGACAAAATAGAGTTACAAAAAGTAGATAGTAAGTAACTTAAAGGTCCAAAGGAATGGGGGCCCAGCCTTGAAAGAATGGGGTTCTTTAGTTATAACAGGGGACAGCTAAACTGAGATCAAATTGTAAAGGAAGTACTTAGGGAGAACACCGCTTGTTAATAGAGCATGAGGTATTAGCATTATAGAGTAACCCTGGAAATTTGAAAAGATAATTTTAAGAGAAATAAAAAGATGCTCAACTTTGCATGGTAGATTTTAAATTTATAGAACTTTCTAGTCTAGAAGTGATAACTGGTAAATATATGAATAGCATAATAAATAATGTTTATGCAATCAAGGATGCTAGATTCAAAATGGGTTATTTAGTCATAAGTGGGAAAATGTGAATGTTCATACTTTAGTATAGGGTTGAAAAACATACACTTTCACATTCTACTGTTTGTCCTCTCTTTCAATTAAAAAATATTTTCTACAGGCTTAGAATTTCACTCTTTTTTTTTTTTTTTTGATGGGGCTTGAGTTCTTAAAGAAGTAGGGAGAAAATATCAAGGGGTCAGATGACCAATACAATGAAACTTCAAATATACTGTTTGTAAAGGTGATAAGGACTCTACTAACAAGAGAAGATATTTTATGTGCTTCTTTCTTTCCTAGGCAGCCCATTCTCTAATGTTCATTCTTTAAATTATGCTATAAATTACTAAGTTAGGCCATAACTTTAGACATCTCCCTAGCATTTTAGTTACAAGAAAGCCAACTAAAATATGAACAAATGATAAAGATTTTTTTATAACTTAATAAATGTAGTAGTGCAGTATATATTTGACAGGACATAAATAGTAAATAGAAAGGTCATAAAAGGTTACGTATTTCAGGTAATAAGGCAGGCTAACAGAAAAGGAGATTTGGGAACTAAAAGTCTATTGATTCAGCACTATAAGATTATTTTTGGATTGATATGTTTGTAGTCCATATTTCTAATCTCTCTGTCTCTCTCTCCACCTGCCCCCCACCACATCCTTTACTTCCTCCCTTCTAATACATAGATTCATAATTCAAAATGCTTCCAAATGCTGCACCTTTACATATGGGTGCCCCATGCAGGTACTTCCAACACATTCTTCAACACTCCCCTCCCCCCCAACACACACAAAAACACTTTGTTGCCCCAAATTTTATATATTAAGGGTATCCCAAAATCCCAGTTGCCCTATTCAAAATGTCAGGGTTATTTTTTACTTTCCATTTGTCCTAGTTTCTGTACTCCATTTAGTTACCTAGTCATATTAAGTCGATTATTTTGAAACTTCCCTTTACTTCTCAGTGTAATGTAATGTAAAGCTTAAGAGTGTAAGCTTTAGAGTTGACTGCCTGCCTACCTTTATCTTTCATATCCAATCTTTCCACTTACTACAACTGTGACCTGGGGCAAGTTACTTAACCTCATTGTGCTTCAGTTTTCTCATCTGTAAACTATAAATATAGTAATAAATCATAGCATGGATTATGTTCAAGTTTATATTAGTTGATACATGCAATGCTCAATAAATTTAGTTGTAATTATGGTGACGATGATGGTGATGATGATGAACTCAGTGATTTCAAAACCTTCTAATCTTTCATAAGACCCTGTCTTCTAATTGGTCTCACAGATTTCACTGTCTGTTTTCTCAAGTTTAGCCTTCATGCTTCTCCCAGAGTTGGCATTCTTCAGCACATCTGATAAGGTTTTCTCTCCTGTGGAAAACCTTATGGCTTACAGAATGGCTCCCATTCCTATTAACATGTTATTTAAGATCATCTTTTATTGTGACTTAGTCACCCAGTATCCTACAACACTTTCCTTCTGCTCATATGCCCATTTTCCTCTCCATACCTGAGCCCTACTTGTTCTTCTCCAAATGTGACCTAGATTTTGAACTCCCTTTATTTTTCTTCTTACTATTATTATTATCCAGGATACTTTTTTTATCCAATCTTTGTCTGTTATAATCCTTTGCAGATATTCTGCTCAGAAATGTTGTCCATTCACTAAAATCTAAAGATGGTTCCAAAACTAATGCTAAAATCAGCAACTGTCACTATTAATTGAATGCTAACAGTATACCAGGAATTGTATCCCATGAGGTAAGCACTATCATTATCACCATTTTAGATATATGGAAACTTATGCTCTACAATGTAAAGTAACTTTTTAAAAATAACCCAGCCAGAAAGTTGGGAAGATTCAGTTCTGAGTCCAGAGCCTATATGCTCTCACAAATCCATTAACCTGTGCAAATGTTTATTTCTTATTCAATACTTTCCTCTATTTTCCCAAATTAAAAATCTCTCATAGGTCAGTATCTTACCTGTACATCCCTTGCTGTGGCTTCTACACAACAAGCATGTGAACATGGTGAATCAAATTTACTTTTCTCTGGTGCAGCCAAAAGTTTATATGGCCGTGCTCGAGAGTGAGGAACGCAACGATACTGTGTTTCTTCAGTCTTAAATTCAGGGAGCCCCTTAAAGATGCTCCCAACATCAAAATACATAAAAAACTAATAGCATACATCTATCTCAGTCCGAAGTACTGTCTTGGACTCAAATTTGGAAACTTAAGGGAGATACTGATCAAAAGAAGTGTTATATTTTATGCAGATGTAAACATTCAAAAGCCCAAAATTAGACTTATGATTAATAGGGATAATGGACTGTATCCCATCCTATGTTCTTTTTCTGTTTACAGATCTCTTAATAAATAGACAAAAGCCATTGTGATAATAAGATCTGAGCCTTTCCTCTTTGTATTACAAATATATAGCAGAGTGCCTGGTATATAATAAAAACTCAAGAAATTTATTTTATAATTAAAATATAAAAAGTGTACATTGTCCAGCTGAACTACCCCTCCTCAAACTCAGAGTCCATAGGTCTCACGGCATCTCTATTAATAAACAAACAACAACAAAATCTCAGGTCTCTCTTTAGTACCTTTTGGCCTCATTCTGTTTAAAAATAATATTAGGCAAGATTTGCTCTAGTCTGTCTTCTTGTCTTCTCTAGCCATTCCTCTACTCCCTCTTTATACACGCGTTAACACCTGCACAGAAAGAACCAGGTGTCATTCATAGACATTTCCATATCCTCCTGTCACAGCACTTAAGATACTTTAATTTCTTATTTTAATTGGCAAACTCTTCCATCAGACTGCAAGGTCCATGAGGGCAGAGATTATTTCCATCTTATTCACTGTCTTATATCTGGTGTCCTGCACAGCGCCTAATACATAGGAAGTCTAAAATATATTTAATAAAAAAATGGAATGTTTTAATGATCAAATAAATGAAGCAATTTATTTCTAGAATGGTTATCTGTTTTCCTGTAGAAAATGTATTTTATGAAAAGAACCTTAGGGATAGCTGAAGTAGTACCTCATGGTACTGTCATTTGGCTGCATCACTGGCTACAGAGGTTTCATGAATGTTCTTGGAGTTGGCTAATATCTACCAATTATTTCCATGGGAAAATGATTTATAGCTTCTATTAAGCATGTTCATCTGATCAGTTGTTCCCTCCCTAACCACTTCTATTTACTGAATTTATCTTTCAATGCTCAGGTATCAAGCATAGACAGGATTTTCCCATGAGAGGTGTTTGAGTACAGAAGTTATACACCCCAGTGATCTAGTAGTATATTTCTTTGCTGAGCTGAGAAGTTAGGTGAGGAAGTGCCTGTAGATGAAACTGTTTCCAGGAGTTATCTGCAAAGGTTTTTGTGGTTTGTGGGACCTGAGGTTGCAGCCCGGAGCAGCAGGAGCAGGCAGGAAGAAACTTTTGTTTCTAAGTCCTTGTTTTCAACCCACTTGACTATGTTTTAATTTAAACTATGATGCAATTATAGGGGTAATTCTTCAGGAAATGAGAAGCAGTCACTGCTGTCAAGAGGCTTTTTTTTTTTTTAAGTATTAAAAGTTGGGTAGCTGAGACCCTTACAGAGGCACTGGAATGCAACATCTTTTCATGAACTATAAAATGACTAATATTCAGTTTGATGGAATCCCAAGGATTCAGACTGCGTTGGGAGTAAGAGAGTAGAAAGAAAAGAGAAAGGCCAGATCATACTTAAATGAGCTTTAAGCAGGAAGTTTTTATTAATAAAGAACTTTCAGTTTTGTCCAAAAATGCTCCCATCATACCGGTTTATTTAATTTTTATACTTATTTTTTGTTATCTATTTTGGAGGCTAAAATAGACAATCAGATCAGAAACAGAGTTGGGTTATCTCCAAGTGACAAGAATATGTTCCTTTTTTATTGATAGCCTTCTTTAGGGAAGCAAAGTGTTTGTTACTTACATGTATTAATTTATCTTGCTCCTTCTTAGCTCCTTCCCTCTCCCCCCCCCCCGCCCCCGCAATCCATCCTATCCTTCCTTTTCTTTCTACCACTTCCCTGGTTAAGGTATGGGATTGTAATCCCCTCCTAACTTATCTTTCTGCTTTAAGTCTCTTCCACTTTGCATGCATACCCCCACACACACACACATATACACAAGACTATCAGAACGATCACCCTCAAAGACAAATATTATTATATATTTACCCTGCTTTCAGTATTTTCTTATTTAAAATTTAAATTTCTCTCTTCTACTTTCAAAATTCTCCACTCATTCAACCTCAATATCTGAAAAATGTTAGCATGATATAACATATATCCTACCAGTTGTGTTGTAGAAGCATTATTCTCGCCATCTGTCGTGAACTTTTGTAACTCATAAACAACATTTTATTGATTTCCACATCCTATAATAACTAGGACACATAGTTATTTTTACATAGTAAGTGCTCAGTAAGTACTTGCTGAATGAATGGGTGACTACTTTTAATGATTTTGAGGGTTATCTTATCCAGGCCATAAGACAAATTTATGAAATTACTGCCCACCCCAACATACACACACATTTTTCTCCCTGTGAGATGAATTTTTGTAAAACACACACACACACACACACACACACACACACACACACACAAAATCTTTACAAAGATCTATGATACTTTATAGGGCATCTCATATCATAAATCACACACAAAACTCCTTTGGATACATTGTAAAAACGTTCAGACTCATTTTACATTTATTGAATCTCAGAGGGCTATCTCATGCCTCTCTAGTGGGAGACTTCTTATGCAGAGTATTCAAATCGTCTAATGCATGGACTCCTACTAACTTTGATCAGAGTGAAATGTCTCCCATTTGATTCTGAACTAGTTTCTCTTGTGGGTCCAAATATGTCTTATCCTAAATCTCTGAGACATATCAGAAGTCAGAAATGTCAGTCTTGGGAACTACTGTTTTTTCCTACAATCAGTGTTACATACAAAGCTGCAGCATAAGTACACAAATACTACCTTAGAACTGGAGTGTACCTCTTGAATCTTTTAGGGCAGTGATTTTTAAACTGTATCCCAATGACTTCTAGCATTTGTAAAAGCATTCTCCAGATGTTTCCTACAATAAAAGTTTCAGTTTGCTTTTAAATATTTTGTATAACTTGGGTTTCAAATAATACTTTACTATGAAAAATAGCATCCAACACAACAATAAAGTTTCCAAGCTTAAAAAAAGTGAAATTAACTATATTAGACGATAAATACAAAGATATGGAACCTGATACCAACTTTAATCTTTCAAATATTAGAAGCTCTTTAACATCTGTTTCTCATCTTTCTTAATGCCCGTCTTATCTGACAGTCACTTATGGAAGCAGATTTTTATCGTTTTCTTTTGTGTCCACTTATCCCATATAATATAGTTCAAGATTGTACTTACTATATCCCAAATATTAAATATGTTGCTAGTTATAACTAGTTCAAACAAACAAAAATTAGATATGGTTCCTACCACAGTTTTAAATATTTGTGTCCCCCCAAAATTCTTATGTTGAAATTCTAATTCACAAAGGTGATGGTATTAGTAGATGGGAGGCCTTTTAGGGTGTTTAGGCTATGAGAGCAAAGCCCTCATGAATGGGAGTAGTGCCTTTATAAAAGAGGTCCCAGAAAGAACCCTTGCCTTTTTGGTAATGTGGGAATACAGGAAAAAGCCTACAACCTGGAGGGCTTCACTCAACCATGCTGGCATTCTGATCTCAGATTTTCAGTCTCCAGAACTGTGAGAAATAAATTTCTGTTGTTTGTAAGTTAACTAGTCTCTCATATTTTGTTGCAGCAGCCTGAACATGAACAGACTAAAATATTTCCCAACCACATGTACTTTATTTCCCAACCACATGTACCTAGTAGATATTACATTTTGATATCTATCATTTCTGATACTAAAAAAGATGCTTTTATTCACTGATTAGTTGTTTTCTTGTTTGTTTGGTTCATCCTTTTATTAATTTCACAAGTAAGATTATGGCAATGGTCGAGAGTAAGTGAGATCATGAAATGGTGCTAATTGTTCTTAGATATTCAAGTCTTTGTCAGTGATGTATTGTCTTTCAATTTTAAACATAGAATCATTATTTCTGTACTTGTCACATACTTAGCATTTTCCTTTTATTTTTCTGTTGTGTATTTGTTCTGTAGACATACCGTCTTACCTCTTTTAAGGGGAAAGATTATATCTCATCTATCAGTGAATGGCTCCAGTCCCTACTGTTTCTAGTACAATTATTTTCACATATAGGGTATTCAATAATATGTCTGAAAATACTAGTTATTATGTTTCTGCATTTCTGACTATACTGGTGAGGAAATGATTGAAATATTGCAGGTTATTTTAGCCACATGCTAAGCTCTATCAGGTGAAGAACTATTTCTAGCAGGGATATTATATCAGAAATTTATACATCAAGTAAAGGGTTAACCTGAGTGACCTCCAAAGATCCTTCCATCTCTTAATTTTTACAATTCTGTGTTATTGCACAAGGGTGCAATTTTATAAACAGAAAAAATAAGTTTACCGTTGGGTGTTAGGCTTTCACATCCTCAGTTTGAGTTTTCATTGGATTTACTATAACCATTTAACACAATGGACTTTGCATTGCACTGAAAGTACCAGGAAACTTGGCTCTGCCTCTTAGCCCAAAAAGCCATTCTGCAAAGATGTCTGCTTGCACCTTTATGACACCCACTTTGGCCCTGTCTTTTATTTTTCCAGAAAAAAAAAAATATCTTAAGATGTATGAATATGTAATTCTGTTTGAGTATGTGCATATGCTATAGTAGATCTATTTTTTTTTCATATTCCTTGTGCATATACTAGTTATTTAATCATTATTTATTGAGTACTTCCTGGCTTCCCAGTACTGCTCTAGATGCTTTGGTAGAGTCAAAAAAATAAAAAATAAAAGGACATGTGCTCGACCTTGAAGAACATAGTTCAATTGGAGAAAACTTAAAAATACCTAGGGAATGATAATCACAGATATTGTAGGCTTAATTTGATATACTATGAGAACTTATTACCATATAGGCTAACAGTTCCAGTGGTAAATTTATTTATTATGAAATAATTCTTGGCATCTAGACTTGTGCTTATATTTATGGAGAAGACATTTGTGAAGGTGGGCAGTGGAGAGTTTTCATAAGCCAATGAATAAAGGTGAATACAGAAGAATAGGGCCAGGTGATGAGGTGATGGGAAATGGGTTAAAGCAAAGGATAAGACACATTGTCAAGTTCAAAGACAAGAATGGAAAAGAGAGTGGTATATAGAAAAGGTTACGGGTGATTTTGAAAGGAAATTGGTAGTGCTTATATAGGATATGATAAACAGTAGGGAGCCACCATATGTAATTTGGATTAAGTGAATATCATATTTGATATATACTTACCTTATACTTACTTATATAGAGAGGAAGAGCAGGAAGATAAGCAAGCCATTTAAAGGTTATATACAAAATGCCCCCCTATAACATAATAAGTAGTTCTTTATTATAGCTGTGGAAATAAGGAGAAGTGAAAAATATGAGATATGACTGTATTTGATGACCAATAATTTAATAGGATAATTTTTTTGGTGCTTTTTAGTGAAGTAATGTTTTCTTTACTGAATAATGCCTCTGGTCTATGAGTGGGACAAAAGAATGAGCATAATAAAAAATATAGCCTTTATAATTGCTATTATTATAAAATCTCTTGAAGATTTGAAAAGAGACTAACAGTCTTAATGTGGTATTTTGTGCTCAGTTAGACAGCTATTGCTTTTTACCCTAAGGTGGCTGCATACTGAAGATGGGTGAAGTGATACCCAAGAATATGGCTTGTAGAATATTTAGGGATCAGCTCAAATAAAAAGAACCATATAAATAAAAGGTGTTATTATCAATAGTCATAACAGGATTGATTGTTATTGTTGTCTTGGGATGTTTATAAGAATTAATATTAGTGGTAGCTCATACTGCTGTCATAAACTGTAAGAATCTTTTGAGTCATAATATTAAATACGTTCAAAAGTGTCTAAACAGCCTTTGAAAATAAATGAGACTACTTTGATTTTCACATGTGACAATGCACAAATCTGGCATTTTTCTGATTTGGAAAAATTCTGTGTCTGGAAATTAAACTGTCAGAGCTGAAAAGTATGGGAATGTGAGGACCAACAACTGTTTAATCAAAGTGCTAGATGCTTTTACAAAAGGGGTAGGAAATAGATTGTCCAATAACAGTGTAACTGCATGAAATGCATCTTTGGAACAAAGAAAGATGGAGGAAGAGGAAGAAGACACCAGAAACCGGAGATTGCTTTTTCAGTGGTTAAGAAAAGAAAATGTTTCTCTCTCTTTTTCTTTTCCATCTATTATACTAGACAACAGCAATTGTTAAGCTTTATTTTAACCTACCATTAAAACACTTGCCTTTAAAATTCTGTTATAATACAATTACTCAAACTTCTGGGTCTTCAAAATATTTGATAAAAGATCAAAAACCTTTTATACATGTCATAGAAATCGACAGAGAGTAGGGAAAAGAAGAGAGGGAGGGAGGCGGTGAGGAGAGAGAGAAACAGACAGAGACAGATAGACAGAGATAGATATTTTTCCATCTTTAAGTTTAAACAATTTTAATCCTTCTATAAAGGAAGTGGTAAGAGAAGGTGATGCTAAATAGTTTACATATCTTTTAACTTCTGAATTTTTAATGGACATTTGGCACTGGATTATAAATTCTAGAGTTACTATTAACATTTTCCTAATAAACGTTTATTATACATAAGTTGTTCAGTGTTTAGCTATTTAACTGACAAACTTAAAAGGCTACCATATATAGAATGCTCTGTTAATCCAAGGTTTTTACGTAGCAATTCAAAGAAATGCAGTGGGATTTACTCTAATAGAGGCTTCCTCTGCTTAACCAGTGTTCAAGACAGCTAACCTGGCTCTTTTAACTAATGTGAAATGTATATTGAAAAATAAACAGATGTTAAAATTTTTGAGAATTTAGTAGATAACACTACTGACAATTTCCTTTAGTCTTTGTGTCTTATTTGAGAAGGTATAACTCTTTTCTCTCCTTTCAATATCTGTCTTCCTGTTTCCCAGTAGTCATTATAGGTGTAGAGATTTTGTTCTATTTCTTATCATGAAAGGGGTTGCGGGGAGAAACATTTCACTCAGCAATGCCAATATAAGTAAACTGATTCTCACTTTTAGGTTATTGAGCAAAGCTTGAATCATGACACACAACATCAATAACACTAATGATTCTGAAAGCAGCATTCTTGAGAGAATTTGAGAGCAACTTGGTACTTACATTTCTATCCCACATCCTGTCTACAATTTTGCTACCACCTTCCTTGGGAGTTTTTAATGCTCTTAAAACTAGACTTGAAGTTGCCTTTTATCCTTACTACATTTTCTCCCCTCTATTACACAATTAAGCAAAAAAAATTATCTATCTATCTATCTATCTATCTATCTATCTATCTATCTATCCATATATCTATCCATCCATCCATCCATCCATCCATCCATCCATCCATCCATCCATCCATCCATCCATCCATCCATCTATCCATCTATGTCAGTTGTTTAGAAAGCCCCAGTAACAAATTCCAGATATTTGTATCTGGTTCTTGTGTATATTCTTACCTCAGAGATATTGATAATTAAAAGAACTTAAGAATTTTTAATAACATTTGAAAGTAAAATCTAAAACAATGAAATTGCTAGATAACCAGTTTTGTTTATCACCTATTTTGCTGGTGAAATAGTAACCCTTTTTGTAATCAGGTTATAGAGGACTGTAGATATGCAAATAGCCACCTACAATCTGCATTGTCAGGGGTCATATTGGCTTTATTCACCAACCTATATGTAGAAACAGGTGACCCTTGAACTATATAGTTTTTCAGGGTGCCGAACTTCACACAGTTGAAAGTCAATTGTAACTTTTGACTATCCTCAAATTTAACTACAGTTATCCCTTGGTACCACAAGGGATTGGTTCCAGAACCCTCTTCCCCTGTCACAGATATCAAAATTCCTGGGTGTTCAAATGCTTATATATAATGGAGTAGAACAATGCATATAGTCAATGCTCCACATCTGCAATGTCCCAGCTGTGTATGAAAAATACTGTTTTTCATTTATAAGTTGGTTGAGTCTGTGGATGCAAAATCTGAGAATACAGAGGATGAACTGTATATTTATTGGAAAATAATGTGTGTAAGTGGACCCATGCAGTTCAAACTTCTGTTGTTCAAGGGTCAACTGTATTTACCTAGTACCTGACAGGATGTAGAAAATAATTCATACTTAATAAGTTTCAGAGGACAGAGTGATGAAACTATTCAGTCTTTATTGTGTTGGCAGTTACAAGACTGCATGCATTTGTCAAAATTAATGTAACTGTACACAAAATGAATTTATTGTATGTAAATAATACCGTTTTAAATAAAAACATATTCATCTTATAAAGGATCTGTGTATGCCCTTTCATTCTCTCCTTTATTCATCAGCTATTTTTTTAAGAACCACAATGCACTGGGCACTGTGTTAAACTCCAAAGAGATACAAATAAATAAACTCTTATCCTCCCTTTTAGAAGCTGGTCTTCTCTTCTTCACTTGCTCCTATACTCCTATCTCTCATCGTTCCCTTTTTGTGTCACCTTACCATACTAAGGCTCATGGATCATGATTCTTTAAAGTAGGGGTCACCAAACCCCAGGTCACGGACCAGTACCAGTCTCCGGTCTGTTAGGAACCCGGCGGTACAGCAGGAGGTGAGCAGCTGGCAAGTAATCTGTATTTTCAGCTGCTCCCTATTGTGCTAGCAAAACTGCCACAGCTCTACCTCAGATCATCAGGCATTAGATTCTCATAGAAGCACCAGCCCCTGGTGTCAAAAAGATTGGGACCACTGCCTTAGAGGACAGCAGGGTTCAGAGGTTCTGGATTCTTTGGGCTCAGAGATGGTACAGCAGACTTAATATGACTCAAGGCTAGTTTGAAGTCCTATTTCAGTGATATCATGGTGATAAGTAGTGATGCAAATATTTTTTTAAAAACAGTCCCTGACAAAAATATGTTACATGTTCAAAATAATAAGAAAAAGTAACATCATCAGGTATGGTTCATATGTAGTTCAGTTAGTGGATTTTCATTTGGAGAGAAAGGTAATGTGGCAATCTTATTAAAAGAATAAGAGGAGGAATAAGAATATTAGTGTTTTGATTGCAGTTATTAAACTTGGTTGCCTACCTAATACAACTCAATTTTGTTAAAGTTTCTATTCTACATGATTCAATAAAAGGTTATTCTTTATCCAGCTAATAAATTCAGTTTAATTTAAACCAATACTAGTAATTTTCTTCCTCTTCTCAGTGATTGATTTAGACATAAAAATAGCAAACACTTATTAAGCATTCATTATATGTTAGGTACTATTCTAAGTGTTTGCTTGGTATTAGCCCATGTAATCTTTACGCAATCCAGTGAGGAAGATAGTACTGACATCATCATTTTTTAGGTAAGGAATCCAAGTCACAGAGAAAGAAAGCAGCTGCCCAGAGATAAACAGCTATTAGTTGCAATGCCAGACTTCAAATTCAATCTATATTATTCTAGTTCTCATGCTCTTAACCACTAAGTTATTCTGCACACAATGCAGTTCTGGCCAATGATATGTGAGAAAAAAATTTGTTAGGAACTTCTTAGAGAATTTTCTTGCACCTGAGAATTAAACCAACACAGAGAGGAGTAAATTGCCAGGGACTACAGAGAATTAAAGCCAATGATCTGACATGCCACCTTGGAGGCTGCCCCACCTCTACACTTCTAATCATGTGAGATAATAAACATCCTCCTTGTCTAAATCCTATATCAGGATTTTTTATAGACCAGAGCATCAGAGCAGTTATTAATATGTTGAATCCTATTTCTTGTCATATAGCAGGTGTGTTACATACATTACCTTATGTAGCCCTCACAACCCAAAGTAGGTTTTATTATATTCCTATCTAGACTGAGGGTTAAAGAGATTAACTAATTTTCCACAATAATATAGCAAGTAAGTGGTAGAGACCAGGATCCTGGACTCCAGAACCCAGGCTCTTAACACAGTGTTTAGTCTTTCTCAGTCATAAATATTCCATAATAATTAAAAACCTTCTTATCCAATGCCTGTTAAACAAAGCAGGTTTTACCTTTTATAATAGGAAAGTCATCTATCTATATCTATATATCCATATATATATATATATATATATATATACACATATATATATACACATATATATATAAATCCATATATATGTGTGTATATATATATATATATATATATATATATATATATATATAAATTCTATTAAATTAGCCAAAGAGCAGCTACATGGCAAAAGCATTATACTATCTGATGCCACTAAGCAGTTAGATTGAATTCTAATTGGCTTATATGATAAGTCAGCAATTGATAGCTAAAATGTTGACATTTTTCTTACTTTTAATGCAGGTTGAAAAAATATCCAAATTAAATTTTAGTCATGTGTATTCATATGACTAGTTTTAAATATATATACATGATTTTATTTTATTACCTTATTGAAGATGGACTTGAGCAACTTTGGGGCAACTTAAAAATTTAAACATTTTGTAAAGCACACAGACAGCAAAAGAAACACAAAAAAATGGATTAAAGATGATCAGAAAAACTGACCATATGATCATAATTTTTTATAGATGCAATTTGAGCTCATCAATAATTAGTAGCTGTGGACTTTGGCTAAGAAAATTGCCAGTGCCTACCATTGGTGTTTACAGCCTGTAACAAGAGATGCAAGCTTTACTCAAATGCACAACCATTTAATTTAAAAATGTACTGAATAGCAGGCATTAAAAATAGATGAGGCTAGTTTCACGAGACCCACTGATGGTAATCAACAGCATGAGCGAGAAGAAAAATAAATTAGATTTTTAAAACCTTTTTGGCTGAAATCATCAATGATTCTTCTGATCCTACAAAGAGTGAAATAAGTTTAAAGAAATACAGTTATCATTGGGGGATGTGCTTTCAGAATGAAGAATAAGTTTATAAAAATCAGTTTACTATCTGGAGGACCTTCCTCTTAAGCAACGATGACTCTCTCTCTGCAGGGAGTGGAGAATGTTCTGTTGGCATTGTTGAGCCCGGGACTTCCTGGAAACACTCAAAAAAGCTGTGTTGTTCACTGCTACATCTTTCATAATGCGAAGCAGAGAGGGAAAGGGTGTGAATTGGAAGGGATGCAGGCTTTGCAAACTTAATCTATGCCAGGCACCTCAGCCCCTGTGGTCAGCCCTGCCTAAGCCTGTGTCTTTCATTTTGTTTTCTGGTTGGGATGTAAACTAGAAAATAGAAAAAAGTTCTACTAGATTTACTATAGGTAATTTAAGAGAGAAAAGCAATGTAAGTTTTGGGGTTTCTGCCTTTTCATGTTTTTTTTTAAATATACCTTATCCCAACTTGTTAAGTGTAGGTAGTAAAACTATTTGATTAACAAATTAATTTTAAAGACTTTTATAGCTGTCCCTTTAAAGAAAATTTTCCTTTTAGAGAAAAGTTACCAGTAAGACAGCAGAATTAGATTTAGTGTTTGGAAATATATAATGAGCTGTACTGTGCTTTTTGGTAATGAAATTAAGAAGCAACTTCCAAATATCTAATCCATAATAACTCCTCGATTTCCCCTAAGCATTAATTACTAATGGTGGCATTTTAAGCATCAGTGGGAGACATGTTCGGGTCATTGAGATTGTCCTGTACCCTGTCACACCAGAGGGTGGTGAGTACATACTGCACAGCCAGGGGTATTCTAGTCAATCTTGTCAGGATCCAGTATGTACAGAGAAGCAGCAGAAGGAAATGCCTCCCTCCACATGACTTTTGAGGACATGCTTAGAGATTGTAAACATCAAAATAATCTCATTAAATTTTTTACGTCCTATTTTTGGGATCAATTTTTATCAAAGGTCTACTTGGCAGTCATAGTGAGGGGCAGATTGATTGGAACAGAACTGACAATAAAACGGGCATTTTTTTTCTCTCGCTTTAAATGTAAATTAACGTCCTTTGATTTTTGGGAAATGCAGCCATAGTTCTGCCACCCACTGTGGCACAAAGAGTGCTCCCCTGCAGGGATGTCAGCTCTGGTACCCTAACTAACCCCTTTGATCAACAAAAAATAGAAGCTCCCCCAAACAAACGGAGTGGCAATGAAATGATGGAGTCCTTTCTATTTCTAGAAAAAGATAACAATTTGAACAACTTGTTTATGTCCACTAATATATCTTTTAAAACATACTTTAAGCTGAGCAGTCCCACTTGTCCTATGTTCATGCGATCAATCTGCTGAGTTTGATTAGACCAAGTGGTCATTTCTTCTTTGTTCTGTTCCTTCCCTAGGTCCCCTTTCCTGTCCTAGCTTCACTCTTTCTTCTGGCCTCTCACTACTCCTCCCGTTATCTAGTTCTTCTCCTCCTGATGGCTTTGCCTCTGTTAACTGCTCTGCCTTTGGTCTTCACATTCACACACAAATTTCTCTCTGCCTTGTTTATGAGTTGGCTGTGCATAATAGCTCTGTATATGTAATGAGAGTGTTGATAACAATACATGCCAGAATGTGTCTTCATGGGGATAGGAGCAGTAACTGCCTTGGCTATTGCTTACATCTCCTTTTTAAATCACTTATGCAGTGATGGCCTCACAGCAGGCATTGGATGCACAGATGGATGGATAGACATATGGAGCAGGTACAAAGGCTATATATACTTCATAAGATCCTAAGGTCTTCCTTAGTTCAGTTCGCATTCATAATTTTTGTGTAGAGACACACACACACACACACACACACACACACACACACACACACACCTTTCTCTCTACCCTTTTTGAAGAGTGGATTTGTGTAACAACCTCTCATCCCAAATGATGCTATGAAGAAATAAGTTTTCACTTGTATGCAATTGCTTTACAGCTAAGGTGAATAGATTCAATGATGTGATATCAGTTCACAAGACTCTGCAGAAGAACTCTGAATATCTACACTAGATATTTTTTCTGTTGGCAATTGTTATGTGTTCTGGGAGCCTGTGGTATAATGCAAATTCATTAAAGTACGCACACACACACTCACCCATTTGGCCTTTTGGTGTTATTATTGTTTTATCTGTGCTTCCAATAATGATGTAAGTTGAGAGATGGTATAGTACAGTCCCTAAGAGCATAGAGTCTAGAGCCAGACTGCTGAGTCTAAACACTAGTTCTGCTACTTGGTAACTTTGTAAACAAAGGAAAGTCACTGAAGCTCTCTGTGCTCTTTGTGCCTCAGTTTCCTCATGTAAAAAGTAGAGATAATAATAATGCCTATTTCCTAAGTTTTTTGTAGGGATTAAATATGTTAGTATGTAAAGAACAGTACCTGGTCTGTGTCAAGTGCTATATAAAGGGCAGTTTTGATTGTATCAATTGAGGTATTATTACAATAGCAAAAGGTACTAAAAAGATGCTTTTTTTTCTGAATAACTGTTACTTCAGTATATCTTTCATTCATTGATTCAGCATGTGACTGAGCAATGATTTGAGACAGGTATTATGTTAGTCATTGGTACTACATAGGGAATAAAATACAATTTTCCTGCCCCCACCAAAATTAACGTCTAATAGGAGAAACAAACACAAAAAAGGACATCTATACTTATATAGTTATAGGGATAGAAGGAAGGTAGATGATAGATAGATAGATAAATAATAGATACATACATACATACATACATACATACATACATACATACATACGTACGTAAATAGATAATCTACCTAAAGGCTTTAGAAATTATGCACTAAGATGAAAGGGACCAGGAGAGCCTGGGTGGGGTAGAAAAGCAGCTGAGAACCCAGTGGGAGGAAACCAATCTTGCATAGAGTAAAGGAAAGATATTCAAGGGATCAGCAGTGCAGGGCCCCTGGTGATGAAGAACTTGAAAGCAAGGGTTGGGGGTGACAGCAGATGAGGCCTGTGGAATTGAGTAGAGCAGCCTGTTTGGTTTGTATTTCCCTTGTAATTAAAAATTACCTATTTGAACCAATTTTAAATTTCCAAGGCTCAGTTTTCCTTAATTATCATCTCTTGTTCAGAAGATTTATGGGAAAAAATTACATGCACACACATGCACATGCAAAAGGCATATGCCTATCTTTAGTTGAGCTTTTGATTAATCCACTTTTAATCCACCTACCTAATTGTGCTTTGCTTTTTTCTCTTTCTGTATCCTCCAATTGCTCTACTGGGTTAGGGGTCTGGAGGCAAACACATTCATTATGTTGCCAGCATTCAAGATAGGAATCACACTGCAGGGGACAAAATGAAATTTACAGATTTTCCTTGTACATGTCATAAACTATTGATTTAACACAAGAGAAGAAAGCTGCAGTGATGGGGAACATCTGCAGTGTGAAGGTGGGCTTTGTCCGAGGTGAGGTCACCGGTGACTACAGATAAGCCCAGCCCAGGTTTCTGAGACCAGCTCCTGTCCAGCAACTTTCAATTACCTGTTGTTCCTAGTGGGGCCAATGAGCAAGAAGTCCAGGGATGGGAAACAGGCAGGCTAACAACCAAGCCATGGCAGCCAAAATGGAGCTTCTGCAGGGAGGATCCTAAGAGGAAGAGCAAAGCCTAGAACTGCTGCTAAAACTATGGATCACAGACATTTATCAAGGCTGAGATATCCAGCAAAATTATAGCCTTGACAGCAAAGTATATATACTCACACACATACATACACACCTGTACAAAAAGAAAGACAAAATTATGAGTGCAAAAGTAATACACATTACCAGGTCATTCCGATATTCTTATTTATTTTGAATGAAATTTTTATATTTATTTTGCTAAATTCTTTAGGAAAATGGTAGGAAGATAGGGGGTAGTGAAAACTTATATCCAAAAATATATTTCTACACCTATATTCATAGCAGCATTATTTACAGTGACCAGGACATGGAAGCAACTGAAGTGTCCTATGATAGATGATTGGCTAAAGAAGCTGTGATACATACATACAATGGAATATCACTCAGCTAAAAGAAGAGATGAAATACTGCCATTTGTGACAACATGGATGGACCTCAAAATAATCATTCTAAGTGAAATAAGCCAGACAGAAAAAGTTGAAAATCACACGATATCACTTATATGTGGAATATAAACCTAAAAACAACAAATGAACAGGACAAACAAATAGAGACTCATGGACATGGACTATAGACCAGTGGTTACCAGAGGATGGCGGAGGGGGGGGAAGGGAGAAGTAGACAGGGGGGAAACAATTAAATAATTTTTCAAATAAGTAAATAAATAATTTTTTTTCAAATAAATAAATAAATAAAAATTTTTAGTGTGGTATTGTAAAGTAAGTCTGAGATAAGCATCAGAAAAGCAGATTTTGAATTGCAAATCAACTACAAATTTATTATATAACCTGATTATTATATGAGCTTCCACTTTTGCATCTATAAAATTATGACAGTCAAAGAAGTTGAGCCCACAAAGAGTTAACCACAAAGGGAAACTGAAATGTGCTATGTAGAGGATAGCTTTTGAAAACATTTCCAACTTTGATTACAAAATGAGTCTTAAAGAATGAATTTATGAACTAACTGAGCCTTCACTATATCCTAACATCACTAGAGAAAGATTTTGAGATATTAGCTCGAGAATCCGTCCCTCCCACTGTTTTCTGACTAGGACCAGTTTTCTGACCAAGGGAGGTTGTCCCCAAAAACAGGCAAAAATTACCAAGCTGCACTAGTCATGGAATATTGCCAACACCAACCCATACACAAGATGTGTACTGCCAATCACAGAATTTCTAAAAACAGTTCTCTAAGATCACTGTTTGCCAGCCATGAAGATGTCTAAGATTTTAGTTAGAAGAGTAATTAGTTGTAGACTAACACTAGAATTCATTTTCATATGCCAAAATGCTAATGTGAATGCAGAAAGAACCTTTGTCTCTAGGGGCAATGGAGGAGGATCCATTAATGTTCTTATTTTCTGCTCTACTTCCCTTTCATTTTCTTTTCTGCTTGAAGGTGAGTTATTTTGACATGATTATGCACTCTCATTCCAGCATCCAAATCTACTGTTGCCCACCCTCACCTGCCAAACCCCATCTATTTTGTCTATGTGTGTGTGTTTGTGTGTGCTGTTTTTAGCTTTTCTATCTAAATGCTTCTCAGAACAGGTCCAATAAAGATAAGGCTTTACATTCCAGCTAAGCCTGATATAGGAATCCTACTAATTTTTGAAGAAGAATCTACTGTGCTTTTTCTGTTTGGTGCATGAATACTACACCCTGATGCCCATTGATTTAGAATATTTTTGGCACTAAACCCATTCACGAGAGAGCTTAGAATCCCAGTGACTATCTTGGCAGCAAGCATTTCTAGTGTTTGCTTAAGAAGGAGAAGTCTATGGATTTAGGGAGCTGCTTAAGCCCATGGTGCAGCCATTTCTAACACTTAATCAAGACTTACGTGCCTTACCTAATCAGTCACAAGCAGAATAGTCATGAAGCTAACTGGTGGCATTGCCACATGATTCAACAACATACCCTCTGCTCAGTGTTCAGTCATTTTAAGTACTAATAAATGGAGATAACCACAGATGGTTAATTTATTTCTCCCTCTGAATATGACATTACTCACTATTTATATCCTGGGATAGGAATAAAAATGTTTACTCTGATAATACTGATAATGTAAAGTCATATTGCTTATGCATTCACAGATTGAATGAAAATATCTTGCAGAAAATGTTATTTCATGTTGTTCTTATGGAGACAGAGAATCTTTTTCTTCCTCTCTGTGGTGGGTACAATGCAAAAGAATCATGCTCCTTGTCCCCAAAAAAAGTATATTCCAAAGCTAACTCTCCAATATGACAGTCAATAGCCACATGTGGCTATTTAAATTTAAAATAATTAAAATGAAATAAAATTGAAAAATTCATTTTTCACCTACACTAGCAAGGTTTTAAGTACTCAACAACCACATATAGCTAAGGACTACCTTATTGAAAAGCACATTTTTGAGTATTTCCATTGTCACAGAAAGTTCTATTGGAGAACTCTGTATTCTTTCTCTAAATGTGAGCTGTGCCATTGTTCCTTCTTCTTATTAAAAACACAAAGTTTTGGCCTCATTCAAGACCTACTAATTCAGAATCTGGGATGCAGCCTTACTTGTTAACAAATTTCTCAAATGTTCTCTTTCTGCAGTCAATTTCAAAATGCTTCATAGATTATGTCTTCACATCTATTACACATTCACATACCAGTCACCCAAATGTTGCCAAATGTATTTTAGTCGAAATAGTTCTCCCTTTTTTAATTGAAATAGTTCTCCTATTTTATCTCCTCTCTCTCTCCCTCTTGCCCCCGCTCCTCTCTTTCTCTCTTTCTGTCTCTTCTCATAGAGATAAGTTTCTCCCATGCATTTTGGGGTCATAAAGTAATTCTCATCAGGAAAGTAATTATTAAATGGTTTGATTGAAGTGACTAGCAATAATCTGTATCTCTTTCTTCTTTTTGCCAATGACTATGTTAGCAAACAACCAAATAATAAAATACAGAACATAGGAGTACCCAAAGAAATGAAAAATTCTCACAGAAAACCTCAAAAATCATAAAGTTCTTCAAATTTTCAAAGAAGTCCTTCTCCTCTTGTCAGTTCTTTGATTATTACTAACAGTAGAAATTATAAAGAAAGATAGAATCAAAGTCTCAGGAATGAAGGGACTCTTAGAAATCATCTTTCCCATTCTCCTTGAATTACTGCTATATCATCGCAGAATGACCATCTGGCCCTGGGGTCCTACACTTTGCCTCAACAGAAGAGTCACATGTCTTGGGTCTGGCATGGTTAAGAGGTTTCCCAGATGGTACTGATAATCTAGCAGGTTTAAAAACCAGTAATCTGGGCAATAATTGATTCCCTCCAGTGCTCCAAATTCACACTCCTTCCTGATGCTGCCTACCCAATCATCACAGAGTCCTAAGAATACCCTTTCTTAAATAAAGTTGAACTTGTCTTTGAAGCATCTATCTACAGGTCCTGGTGCTGCTTTTTAAGTATATATAAAATACGCCTAATTCTCCACCTAATAATCCTTTCACAAACAGACTTTTCCTTTTGATGCTGCCAGTCATATTCCTCCAGAGCTTTTGTTTCTTTTGGTTCCAGCTTGATTAAACTTACTTTTTGTAATTGCTCTATTTTAGGGATGATATATTGTCATCTCATCATAGTGGTCTCTCTCTGCCAAAAGATTTCCAGTTCACTTGTATCTTTTTAAAATGTAGCACTCTGAACTATTATTTTTTAATAAATAAAACTTGATTTATAATTTTTAATAGCCACATCTCCATAACATCATACTTCTTGCCCACCAAAACTCTGGCACCTTTTATAATATATATATATATATATATATATATATATATATATATATATATATATATATATTTTGTTTGTTTGTTTGTTTGTTTGTTTGTTTGTTTTTTTATGGTAACATTGGTTCATGAAATCCAGGTGTACAATTTAGCATTAAGGCATATATATATTAAATTGTGTGTTCACCTTTTTAAGTGTACTTGCTATTCATCTTGTCACCCCTCCCAAACCTCAAACATGTGTTTCTCTAATCTCACCACTGTTGTGTATGGGTGTGTGTATGTGTACACATAGCTAGCATAGATATAGATATAGTTGTAGATATATAGATATAGATATAGATGATAGATTAGATATAGATATATATAGATATGGATAGATATAGATATATAGATATAGATATCAAAATATATTAATAAATTTTCAGATAAAGATAACCAACATTTCTTTCTCCAACCTCAACCTAAATTAGAAGGGTCTTAATGACCTTATACATTCTTTTACTCAACTTTTTAGGATTTCAGCAGCAATATCTGTTCCTTTCTGTGACAAATACAAACTGATCTGATCAGTTATAATATGGATTGGCCCTAGAAGTCTCTTTTCTTTCATTTTCTTTCCTGCAGTGTGAGATTATAGGTTTTCCACACCCTGCCTGGAAACTCTGAATGAAACCTAAAAAGAAATGGAATTTTCACCAGTGTCCTAAATCACCATTATTAAGTCCAAAGAGCACATCCTGTATAGGAAAATTGCAGCAACATATGGGCAGCCCTCTGCACTTCATATGTTATCCATCACGTTACAGAGCCCTGCCACATGTTCCTGAAGCGGCCAGGGAAGAACTTGGCTCGGTTCTTGCTGAGTGGGGCCTCTTAATCTGTTTTACAGCAAACAGTTTTGAAATTACTGTAGGCATCATAGACCCAGCTGATATTTCAGCTTTGTCCTGACAAGTCTGTAACAAATAAATGTATGACACAAATATAGTCCACTGAAATTAGTAGAAAAAACAACTAGAAAAATGGAGAAAGTGTTTATTGGTCACAGATAGAGAAGGAAAACATTTTGGCTCTCTTTTAAAACAGCATTGATTTTGGCTAATTATATATGTATCCACACATACATATATGTTTTAAATATATTTATATATTCATATATGTTTCAAATGTATCAAATGTATACTATATGTTTCAAATATGTATATGTTTATATGCTTTATATACACACACATCTCTATGTTCATCAGATATTTATCAAATACTAAAGTCAGGCAACTTGCTAGACTTTATGAAGGAAAAAGATAATCAAAAATAAACCTCAGTGTCTTCTCTTGTGAAAGAATCCAGTGAATAAGAACAGAAATTAATCAAAAATAAATGTAAAATGCTTCACAGAAGTGTATTTCACGATTAGTCTACAGGATAGTTTTTGCCTTGATCTGATTGATAAAGGAAAGCATTCACGATGAAATGACAGTGGAGCTGAGATCTGAAGCAGTGGCCTGCAAACATTTTCATACCATTGCTACAAATATGCATTTATTATGTGTCAATAAAGTGTATATATTCCTGCCAAGGGATATTTCTATATTTTCAAAGCATAATTTATCTTTAAGTTTAGGTCAAACTAAATTGAAATAAAGGTTCTTTTTTTCATTCCAGTCCCCAAAGGACAGTCTTGCATTTCTCCTAGGGTTCATTTATCCTATTATGGAGGCCTCTTTGAGGATGTAGATAAGTTGACTAAGCAAAATGAGTAAGGATGGAGGAAGAATATGTGTCAAGGCCATGAAGAAGGGAGTAAGGTATGTTTGAGGAGCTGAAAGGAGCCCAGTATGAATGAGAGAGAGCCCAGTATGAATTGGTATTAGCCTGATACCAATGGGAAGCTGTAAAAATTTTAATTAGTGGGTGAGAAGGTTTCATTTGAGTTTTGCAAAGATCATTTTAACTAATTGTGGAGAATGGATTTTACCAGAAGCATATTAAACCTTGAGCAACTGATTTTGTCAGTGGATAGGTTGCTTAGGATACATTAAAGTTTATGAGAATACTCTTTGTGTTCCAAGCTTTGTTATTAAAAATGCCTTTTTAAATTAGTCAGGGTACATAATGTGCCAAGTGGCATAACAAATATAATTGAATCTTTGGTACTACAATTCCTCAAAGTAGACCAATACATGTTTGCAACTGATAATTATCATGACAGTGTCCATCATTGTCATTATTCTGAATCACATTTCTCTTAATGTACTGCCTTATTGTCTGAAAACATATAATAGGACAGCAAGTTCGTGCTTTACTTGCAATAACTGTTAATCCTCACAATCACACTATGAGGTACATAGGCTCAGGAAAATCATTAGGTTGCTTATCTTATATGTTATCATTACAAGTTATACTGTGAAAAAAGGAGCTAATTTAGGAGATTTGTCATTTTTTTTTGGATAGGTGAACACGAATTTTGAATGCTTTATTTCTAGTGCTCTAGTTGGTTGGTTAGTTTTAATGCTCTAAAAACAAATATTTGACAACAATTTTATATAAAATTTATCTTGGTTATCCTTTTTCTTATTCACAGAGCAAATCTACTAGATCTTGTTAGTCAAGGTAATAAATGAGTAATTGCTGACTACCATAAATGTTATAATTTAGACTGGTTTTAATTAAAAGCAAGTTTCTAAGTCAGGGCCTCTTTGCCTCTGGAACCAGTTCTTAGCCCTAAGCAAAAGCTGTGATAGACAATCTAATTGACTCAATGCCAATTCTCCTCTTAATAATATGAGAGCTCAGCCATAGTTTTCTGTGAATTCAAAACCACCTATAAAAGTCTTCATTATTTCTGAATTAAGTCTATTATTAGTTTTATGTATCATCATTCTACAGAAAAATAAAAAAAATAATAATAATAATTTTATACGCACTGTTATACTGAAGTTGGGAAAATGGATTAAAGTCCATTTCATAAAATGTGATAATTGGATGGTTCCAGGTTGATCTTATTCTGTTTCTTTAATCACTAGAATTGTTACTGGGAAATGTGTATGGCCTCTTTAGCACCCAAGCTATTTTCATCCTTCTTTAGTTCTTTTGCCTAGTCAGTTTACTAAAGAGATAGCACAGTTTGATAAGTTATCTTTTCTTAGGAAAAGCAAGCCCTTCATAACAGGTGGCATAATTTAGAGCCATTATTCAGGAGAAACCCTGCAGAGCTGAGCTCCTAAATATAAAATCACTTTCATTTACCTATAGTCCAGTTGAGTTATTAGCTAAGTCACGTAGGTGCAGTCTTAGAAATCCCTTTGAGTTCTCAGATGGTCTGGAATGGCCAAAAGATAACAGAGGGCCTTCAGCTTTGTAGGAACCTGAGCAGAACATGAAATCAAACTCTAAGGAATTTTACAACAGTGCATGTAGTGGTTCTAACATTCAGATTTTTGTTTTTTTGAGAGGAGGAATACAGAGATTGGATTTTAGTCCAGAGTTTTCTAATGATATGTTTATATCTTTAAATAAGTTGTGTGTGTGCATGTATATAATGAATTTTATTTTGGGTCTTATATTTCTGTTTTGCTAAATAAGTTAATTGTACTTGATCTCTAGATCTCCTACAGGTTCTACCTCCTATGATCATCTCTATTTTCAATTACTACCATTAGAATTTAATCCACATAAGAATACTGACCACATGATTTCTCCTCCTGTATATCCAGATGCTTAAAAGAGTGAGCCTGCACATGGGTGTTGCTCATTCAATATTGATTGATTGATTAATTGTTCCAATAAAGGACCTGAGTAGAGACACAATCAATAGTCTTTCTAAGTCATACAAGCTCAATTTAGTACAACCAAGGCACAATGTAGCAAAGTGGTTGAGGCAGTGCAGTGTCATGGTTAAAAGGGCAGAATCCGAAGGTAGATTACCTGTGTTCACACCAGTTCCTCCATCTCCTAACTATAACATTCTATATATTCCTCAGCTTTTAAGCTATTGTTTAAATCTTAGAATATGGGTAACATATTTTAGAGTAATTATTAAGAATAAATTAGTTTATACATCAAAAGCACTTAGAAGGGTGCTTAGCATATAGTCAAGCCCTCAATAAGTGTTTGCTATTAGTCATAGAGGGTATCACAATGAGAGTAAGCCCACAGAATGTCCTGGTATTTAAAGATTTTTAAACATAGTAAAATTAAAATAACTTTTTCACCCAACTTATATCAGACATGACCTGGGGCAAGAACTGAATAAACTTGAGCAAAGTCCAAGAATCTTCTTGGAATAGCAGTAAAGGATAGACAGGCCTGAGGTCAGGTCCAGAGAAGTCAGATAAAATAAAAAGGAAAAGAGAAAACATTAAACAGAAATATTAATAAATTCTTATTTCTTGGTTTCCCAATTAAATGCTGATCTTATTATGACTAGAGTCTTCTGGATGTCTCACTTAAAAAGGAACATGTACCTATTCAACCCTCTCTCTGTATCTAGAGGCAAGTGGTTATCAGAGTGTGTGGAGTAGGAAGGTAAAGGGAGTTCTCTAGAGTAATGAAGAAATGAGGAAAGTTGAGAGATCTGCTTCTTTTCAGTAGAAATGATGAAATTCCTAGTATTTGGTCTCCACAGGCAAGTTCTGGGACATGCCAGGTACTGTGTCCACTCTGAAGTTCAGTAGCAAAGACAGATTTCCCTGTCCTTCTCCCATCACCACCCCAACTTTAAGTACCTTAAGGCAAGAGACTGAATTCATACACAGAAGAGGCAATAATAAATATTTTTGTATATATAAAAAAGTATTAAAGAGGGAAAGGAGAGCTGCCTTTCTTTTTTAGAGTTACAATAAATTTTACATACTTCCTAATTACACCAGTTTCCTTCAGGTCTCTAGGCCTCTGAATATATTGTTATCTTTGCTTAGAATACCCAATTCCTGTTACTTTTGCTGGGTCAACTCTTCCACATCCTTAAAAACTCAGCTGGCATTACCATCCCCAGGAAATCCCTTCTTATTATGTCTTCTCCACCTCGGCTCAGGCTTAGATAAATTAATGCTCTCCTTTGTAACGCAATAGCACCCCTCTGTATGCTATTCCAACATTAGTAAATTCCACTATTACTTTTCTGTTTTTCTCATTAAATTGTAAAATTTCTGATGCCAATGACTTTGAATCTCGGCTGGGTATCCTCAAGGCCTACCTCTGCTCATTGGAAGGAAGGGTTTTGAAATAATAATGTTTAAAGTGGGTTTTGACAAGTAGGAGCTCTATAAACTCTAGTAAAGGATGGAAAATAGTCTGTGCTTATATTCCCTCCTTCATCTGAGATTTTGTGGAATGACTCATCCAAACCTTAAAGTTAATCCACTTTAGTAGGACACTACCTGGAAATATGTTATTAGCCAAAAAATAGTTTACATATGCTATAAGTTGGAAAATTGCATTTCTTTAAATATATTTTGTAATTTAGATTTTTACCTATTCAGCAGATTTCTCTTCTTTCCATATTAATAGCTTTTATTGTACCATTATGTCTTCATATTTTTTCTTTATATTTTAAAACTTCCAACATTTTTGGGTCAAAATAGAACTACTTATTCTCTTAGTGCACTTTGCAGCTCTTTAGGTATAGACAGCTATATGTCTCTTTTCATCACATACTTAATTATCTTGACTTTAACTCTGCACCACTTATTATCAAACTCCTTTTCTTGGCCCTCAGCTCCATGCAATCTCTGACTCTTTTTCTCCATCTGTAGCATTTTTATGACCAGTATTTTTATTGATGATAGAAATATCATTTGTTCTTCTCCTTCTGCCATCGTGTAGTTGTGTTTAAATTATTTCACCCAAAGCCTTTTGCAGGAAAAAAAAAAAAAGTTCCTATTTGTGAGACATTTAAAAGGTTTTTAAACCAAATATCTAAGTATATTTAAATCAACAGTTACAGACATTAGACTCAATTATCAAACAATTGCTAGAGTCCACTATAGGGAAGAAAAATTAGCTATTATATAAATTAGAGGTCTATTTTTGTATTGGGAATTTAAAAATAATTTGTTAACTTAAATAAACTCTAGGCCTTGATTTCCTGTGTTATTTTAATTGAAAGTGTTGAGTAAACTCTAGTCCCTGCAGTGAAAAACAAGTGTGTGAAATTCTAACATACTCATGAGGTCAGAAAAATGTAATTTGCTAATTAAAGCACACTAAGTGGTTTTAATGAAGTCCATATACTTTCGAATCAGCTTTGTGCATTCAGTTCAACATTCAGTCATCTAATAATTGAACATGTGAATTTCAATCAAATGAATGAATGCAGTTATTGTGCTTTCATACATATCCTGAGCAGTATTCTGTTCTATGGTTAGAAAGATATTTACTGTTTTAACGATATATATATATTTTTGGTGGGGTTGTGGATAAACAAGGGGTTTTCATATATATATATCTCAGCTGCTGAAGTCAGTATGTGTATAAGAAATGCTTCCAGTCACTCAGAGAGCTCCCCTTTTTAAAAATTATATTTATTCAAGAGCTCCATCAAAAAAGAAGTGCATCACCATCACAAAAAAGTCTACTTCCCTGAGATCTTGCTGAGTAACAGTACATATTTAGATAAATGAACCACTGAATGCTGTGTGTAATAGCAACAACTGGCTCCTCTCAGATAATGCTGGGCTGCCCAGCCCCATAGATGAGAAAATAGGCAATGGCTAAGTCGAATTTTTATAGCTCTGAAGTCTGCTGAAAACCCATTGAAAGAGAGCAAAATGTGCATTAGACTCTGACAAATGCCTCAGGTTCAATCCCTCAAACAGTTTTGCAGACCAACAAAAACAGGAGTGAAAGGATTATCTCTATCCTCAAATTTTCAACATGGTCAAAGGGACTGTAAAATCCTTCTGGTGAGCAAGCCAGGTTTAATGGTCGGGAACAAATGTTTCTTTAGTCACAGGCCAAACCTTTTGGATTGGTTGTAAATTTCCTGTTAGGGACAGCAAAGGCAGCGCACAGCCTCCATTCCAGCCCTACCCTGCTTTCCAGCCCCTTTGCCACATTGTTTTCTCTTCCTCTTTTCTTTCCCTTTCTTCCAGCACAAAGCTAACTAGACTGCAAGGGTCTCCTGGAGTCTGCACTTTGCAAGCATCAGGGCCATATTGTGATCCATTCACCACAATTCTGCACATAAACTCACTCTCCAGAGAAGTAACTATGTACTTGAACTGCTAACTGTAAACATAATTGGTGACTGGTGGAAGGTAGAACAGAGCTCTAACAACAACTCATTAGGGGCTGAATAGATGATCTTATGCAACCAGTCTCTCTGTGGCTGTGCCTCAGCATAGCAGTGGGCCTCCTATTATTACTTGTTTTTCATAGCCTATGTCATTTTCTCTATTGACTTCTGTGATTGCAGATATCGGAGAGTAGGTGCCATTGTCCAAAACCAGTTGTTTGCTATGCACACTACTATATGCAAACTACTGATGTTCTTTTGAAACGTACCGGGGACTATTATTTAATATCAGTTACTCACTTATTATGAGTCTGGAATAGACCTTTCTCTGTTACCAATCACATGTTAAATTATTCTGACAGATGCATTTTAAAAGGCAAGTAAATATAGTATCTGAGATTACATGGAACAAAGATGCCGGATGGCTTATCATTATCTCCTGGTGTCATTAGCTCACTAGGACTTAAATATCCATGAATTTCCCACATGGCTAGAAACTGCCTTGAACTTATTGCCCCAAACAAGTCCTTTTATTTGGAATTGAGTGTGACTATAAAGATAATATGACCAAAGTTATTTATGTTATAGTAACATATAAGGTTTTGGCTTCAAAATATAGAACAAGGTAAATTTCTTGCATTGCTCCTCACTCTGCTAACTTGAGCTCTTCCTAATAATCATAATCCAGAGAAGGTAAGCAGGAACCACCTGTGGATACTATCTAAGCATAGATCCAGG
>PVKZ01001596.1:332558-359431 GCA_004027375.1 Macroglossus sobrinus
GCTTCCAATAAGTTGTATTTCAGCTTCTTCAGTACCACAAAAATAGGGCATTTCATTTTTATGTAGTTAAAACTGTCATAAATGTCTTCTTTTGGATTCAAATTGATTTGCCTATAACTTTTACCAAATAGATGTAATTCCTTTCACTTGAATCAAACAGAAAAGTCTGAATCCATCTTCTGTCAGCAATTTAGATATCGAAGAATCTCTGTCCTCTTTTTTTGTTTTGTTTTGTTTTGCTGTTTTCCTGTTAAATATACACTATCATAGCAACATCTCTGCTTCCATTAATACCCCATCCATTCATACAACATATAGTAACTGTTCCAATTGAAGTGCTAGTATCAGTTATAGGAAGAAAAATAAAACTTTTCTCTTTACTCAAAGAGGTATCTTGCCTAAAAGGGAATAACACATTATTGATTCATATTGGGCTTTTTTTCAAGTAAAATTTCTAAAGTTCCTTTTGTTTTTGCAAATAATAGAAGCTGCTAAGCCATGTTTCACCTGTCTTACCCAAGCAAATATTACTTCAGTTACTGAAAAAAATAGTTGCTACATGATTTAGTAATATTACAGTGGTTTTTTTTGTTGTTTTTTTTTTGTTTTTTTTTTTTAGTTTGTAAATTCAAAGCAACTGGCTTATGTTAGGTCCCAATTATATGCCAAGTACAACTTATATTTTTAAGATCACCAGTCTAGTGGGAGATGGAGATATATAAAACAAGAATCACATTATAATTTTGTATGCTTTACAATGGAGGTCTGTAATGAATGGTACTGAAATACAGAAGAAAAAAGCAAAAACTCTTTTTTGCTGTTTACTATTTCAGTGAAAAAGATTAATTCACAATTGCCCATGTGGTACTTTTAAAGACAGTTGACATGAGATTTTATGTTTTAAGAACTAGAACTATTTCTTGGAGCAGACTTAAGATAAGAAAGCTATCTTTCAAATAATTTAAGGGCTAGTATTACACACATACGAATACACATATTTGTATATTTGGTTCTGGTTCTCTGAAGAACTTCGAATAATATTGCATGAGAATTCCAAAATAGGTCTAATAGGAGTTTCAGAAAAAGAGAATATATAAAATGGGGAAGAAGAAATATTTAAAAGGATAAAGGACAAGAAAATCTTAAGGATTTAGAAAGTAAAAATTCCAAGCAGAATAAACAAAAGTAAATTTGCACAAAGCTCCCTTATAGTGAAAGTAAATTAAAGAACACCAAAGGAAAAATGATCTTAAAATGAACCAAACAAAATGAGACTGTCTGTCAGTTAAGGTAGGCAGACTTTTTTCTCATCAGCAACAGAGCACATCAGAATATCTTCTTTAAATATGACAAAAGAAAATAATCATTTTCTACTATTCTACACCTAACTATATTATTATCATATATAATTAGTTCAATTAGGTATATATATTTGTATGTATATGTGAGTACATATATATAATTTTTTAAAACCTTGGACACATCTAGAACATAGAAATGTTGAAAACAAACAATGAAATAAGAACCCCAGGTAAATTTAAATAAAAAGAAATATGATGTAGTAATGATATTTGAGAATGATTGATTATTATCAACAGAATATAATAAAAGTTTTAAATTACATTCAGACAAATTTGACCAAATTACTAAAAAAAAAAAAACAAATATAAACATAGTGAGAAATTTAACATACCCTCATTTAAACTTGTAGATGAAAAAAATGAAACAAAAAACAAAACAAAGATAATATAGAAAATTTGAACAACACAATTAAGGAGCTTAAATATGAGCATGTATAGAACCCTGCACAGAACAATTGGAGAATATATGTTTTTTCAAGCATGAATGAGACATTTTAAAAACTGACCATTTAATAAATCTCAAAGGTAGCTCTGATAACAGTGTAATGACTTCCCCACTTCTCAATCTGATATGCTAAGAAACTAAAAAACACACTTCTAAATAAGTGTATCAGAGCAGAATTTATAATGAAAAATTCAAAATATTTAGAACTTAATGACAGTGAAAACATTATATACCAAATGTGTTAAGATGCAACTTAACTAATTTTAGAAGGAAATTTTGGTGTATATTATTACTAAATATAATTTAAAGAAATAAGATTGAAAATTAATGAGCTAAGTATTCAATTATACTTATGGCAAAACTAAGTTAACCCAAAGAAAATGGAAGGAAATATGTAAAGGACAAGGCTACAAACTACAGAATTAAATAATAAGGAATAGTAGAGAAAGTGAACAAATTTAAAAGCTAATTTTTTTGAAAAAGCTAATAAAATCTATGCAATGGTTGATTAAGTAAAAAAGGCAGAACAATCAGTGATAGGTATAAAAGGGGACATAATTAAATATATTTGAAATTGTAAAATAATAAGAGGAATGAATAACTTTATGCCAACACATTTGAAAACTTTAAATGGACATTTTTAGAAAAAAATAAATGACAAAAAGTGATTCAAGAGAAAAGAAAAAATTAATTTCCTACCATTTTTTTCACCATTATATTCAGTTTGGTGATGAGGACTGTATAATTTCTCAGGAGAATGAGAAAGATGTTGAGGAGATTTTCAGTCATATTACAAGGGTCATGAGCAGTCTTCAAATACCTGAAGGGGTAACATGCAAAAGGAGAATTAAATGTGTGTATTATGCAGCCTGAAAAGGGATTTAAGACCACTGTATGAAAATTATAGATAAGCAGATAGTCTGTCCTTATGTTAAACTGAGTCATATCTTTTGGAACATGGAATGGCTTGTTGCTAGTGATATGCCTTTTTACCTTTGAGGAACACACAGACAAGCTGGATGGTCACATAGTGAGAATGTTGCAGAGGGGACAAAAACATCAGACAAAAGTTTGGACAATTTTTAGGTTTAATTTTATGAACTTAAAAACTGTATCTACTTTCCAGGTTTGCATAAATGGAACATGCCTGAGAAATTTTTACTCATCTCATGCTAACTTGTGATTTGCCATAGGCAAATGTAAAGTAAATCTAGCACATTCTGAAATTAACAACTTTTAAATGTCTGGAACAAATGCAGTAAATTTCTACAATCATTAGTGCCCACGCTATGAGTCTTTAAATTTCAAAGAATTCATTCAGTCATAACCAACCCATCCACGTGCTACTGTAGTAGTGAGAGTGATTTGCCTTGTTGAGGGAATCTAGGTTGTAGTAGTGGATGTAGTAGTGCACTTTCCAGATCCCCTTTTCAGGAAAAGGAAATCACTCCCCAGCTGCTGCAAATATTGGTGGTTTTTGACTCATCTGATTCTCTCTGGGAATTACCATCAACCAGACAGCTACTTGCCTAAGTCATGCCCTCTCCCTGAAGACAGTCCAAGTTTAATGATTGGCTGATAATGAGAATTAAGTTTCCCTTGCTGAAGGCTTTACAACTCTGAAAGGCCATTGCATCTCCAGAACTTTTTCAAATTTCAATCCCGGAGATTGTTTTCTGGAAACCTGACTTAAAACATAAGGTGATTCCTTAGGTCTTTCATGTCCCTTTTTATGGAATGTAAACAAGGCTGACCCATACATATGACAAAAGAATTCCCAAATGATACTTATATTGCTCCAGTCACTCAGCAGTGTTAAGGAGTCTTTCTTTTTCTTCTCTTGATCCGTGATTTAATTTGGGATTTAACTTTGAAGAAGTTAAATTTTGATGAAAATAGGAAGGTGTAATAGAAATGGAGAGGAGGAAGAAGGAAAGGTGAAATAGAAGGCTGAGAGTGTGCTACTTCTTTTTCTAGCTGTAATATAATTGCATCTTTTTTTTTTCACTAATGCACACCTTTCTGAAGCATCCCTCTCTCTATTTCTTCCCACACTTCTCCCCATCCCCTTCTACTCTTTCCAACCTGCCTAATAATAGAAGTAGCAGAAAACAGTTAAATGGTATGTAATGGAGAGAACCCTGTTTATAAACAGGGGGTCTAGATTTGTATCACAGCTATGACACTTACTGTAAATAAATTTTAATGTCAAATATATATATATATAGTTTCAAATAAATTATAAATAGAATTTCAGTTACTGGCAGAAAATGTATTGAAACATTTTAGTAGAAATGAATGGAACTCAAGTCATCTGCTCTAACTGGTTGGGCAATGACACACTCCTCGAAACAGGGGTAGCTTATTGCCTGAGCTAGTTCCACTGGGTTTTATTTTTATGGCTCTTCCATTCAAGCTGACATAAATTCTTTTTAGTTATCAAGACCAAGTCTATGGAGAAAACTACTGATCATTTTTTCTTCCCCCTCTCCTTTTTCTCCTACTTTCCTTTCCAGTAAACTAAATTTTCTACTATATTTGGGTTAGTTTACATACTTCCCCTTTATAGTTTCACTTTCTTAATATTATAACCATTTCAGTAAATGAATCCTAAATACTCATGTTATCTGTATTAGTCAATATAAGCACTTGAGTAGATAAGTCTTTTGGACAAAAAAAAACATGAATATTTATTTTGCTATAAATCAATTACTATCTATTGCCTTAAAGCCTCAATATTGTGTTTTATTGCCATCATACAACAATATCTAATTTTTACATTCCCTAGTTCAATTTATCAGATCCTGATCTTCAGAGGAATTGGTGAAAATTACCTTTCTGAACTGCTTAAACATGTTTCTTTTCTAAGATGATCTAGTCATTCTGGCCTGTTCATCATAAGATTAACCACCACTGTCACTTGGGTGTGTGACCTCATCACATTTAAATACTTGTTATTAGGGAAAGAAATTTAGTTGTGGTTTGACTTTACTGTTTAAAAACAATCATGAGATTGTTCATTCACCTGTCTGTTAAAATGTAGCCCCATTTACAAAAAGTGGTCTGGGCACTCTAGATTCAGATTAATTTTAGAAACACTGTCACCTAGTGGCATATTAGAGTTATTGCACTTGGCTTTGCCTCAAGTTTTTTTTTTTTTTTTAAATGTAGATATCTACAGGAGAAATAAATCAGCCTCTGAGAAACTAAACAGTGCATCTTTATCATGTATAGTTCAGATGAGAGCTACACAAACCTTTTCCATCATGCCATAAGACTTTAAGATTCTGAGACCTAATACCACTTCTCATTCTGAGAAGTCCAACCTATTGTTGAGGGATCCTTTTTGTCTCCTTTCCCATCACAGGCATTTGTAACTTGGAGAAACTTGAAGAAATCTTGATAACAATTTAGGCCAATAAAATCATCTCTCTTCTATTGTACCCCTTTGCTGGTTTGTGAAAAGTAGGGCATATACTCTATAAGAACCACTGGCAAGATATTAAAACCTAATAGATAACCCTGCCTGCAGGTACAGTGCTTCCCTCTCTAGACCAAAATGAATTATAAAATACCTAGCTGGCAAGAAAACAGGAAATAATGTCTCATTGTATCATTCCCATTTCTCCAGTGCAAGAGCCATGAGAAGCACTATAGGTCTAAAAATAGGTCTCAAAAGGGATGTAATATATTGGTCAGAATAGGCCTTTAAATTTAAGGAGGAAAATAAAGACCCATAGGTTGATAATGAATGACTTAATGCAGCTCCCTGCAGTGTATATTTAGCCACTTGTTAACTGGTTTGATCAGTGAAGACAGCAAAACCAAACATTTCATACACTATATGTGCTTTGGTGGTAAGGAGATATAGTTAAACTTTTTGAAGACAGAACCTAGTCTTTTACCTCATGCTGTGAGATTTAGTTATGGCAGTTAAAGTAGCCACTTGCCATCTTCTTTGATGCCATAATGAAGGATTGCAGGTTAGCCTCAGAACCCTGAGTCCACTAATTAAAGAAGATTCATATTTAATTTCAGAACCAAGTATTTTCTGGTCTTGAATGCTTCTAATCAAAATAAGTTTAAATGTGAACAGTCATCCTTTTAAATTTGATCACTGATATATTAGGTGATATTTGCAGTGGTGGCAGCATAATAGTTCCCCTTTCGTGAGAATTTTCTAGATGAAAGAAAGTCATGATACTGAAACTTCCTTTGTGTCTTCAGGCCTAAAGAAGATCATGAAGTCACTGCCTCCTTCAGCAGTGACTTCACAGCAGAAGGAATATGAGCAGATTCCTCATAGCACAAGTTTCCCAACACTTTAAAGACTCTCCTGATGATGTATATATATATGCACATACATATGTAAATGTATATGTACATATATTATACATATATGCATATATACAGATATGTATATACATATATGTATGCATAATATACATACACATATTTACATATAGATTTATATATGATAATGCTCAATATATATTATCGTTTGACAGTGCCAACATCTAGACCACTGTCATGATCAGACTAGTGTCTCTAGTGGAGTCTCATTCAAAGTGACTCAACAATAATCATGGTTGCTACATGCCCATAAACTCCCCAAACTTAACTAACCAAGCCAACATGAAAAAAAGGAAATCCATAAGATTAGACTTCAGCATCCAGTACCATTAGTTTCTAACACATCTCTTTAGTGAGGCATAGCATTACAAATCAAAACCAAGAACACATCATTTTTTCTATAAATTAAATATTTTTTTCTGCCAATGTTTTGTTATTTGTTAGTGAAGCATCTCTACTCATTACTGCATTTGCTTCCAGCCTGGAACCCAATGCACTGTTCTGATTATTACCCCCAAATCTGAACAAGAGTTGTATTGTCATGTTCTCTCTCTGAGAACAGTCCTTAGGAAGGAAAGGCACTGCCCTCACTGCTGAGAGGTTGTACCTTTTAAAAAAGAGACTAATTTGTGTATCCATTTTTAGAAAATTCCTAAATGTAGATTAACTTTTTATAAAGTTATTTATAAAATATTTCATTTCTAATATTTTCTAACATTATTTGAAACAATAGATGGTAGATGCCAAATGTTATACCTGAAATAAAAATCCACAATTGGCTGGAAGAGAAACTCCTGAAGATATGAATTATATTTTATTTATCTTTGTAAATAATGACTGGTACAGAACAGAAACCCAATGAATGTTTGCCAAGCAACAAAAGCTTTATGATTTTTAGCCTATATGACATAATTTTTGCCAGCTCTGCTGGAATAGCTTGATTCTCTACAACCTTGGCACTCAAAGTGTGGTCCTTAGTCATTACCTGAGAACTTGTTAGAAATATAAAATCTCAGCACCTATCACTGATCTACCACACTAGAATCTGCATAATGACGAGATCCCTTGGTTTTCCTTATGTAAAGGAACTGCTTCTCTACATGTCTCTTTGTTTATAGGATGGCTAAGCTTTGTTTTTCTAAGATCTTGCCCTGTGAATGTATTTCTTGGTTTTATGTTGATTCTTTTCATTGAAAATAACTTTTTGTTGGAACTTTTTATTGAAAAGGGTAGAGAGGTTGTGTTTATATTAATTGCCTATAGGCACAAACAAAACCCTCTTTGTGAATATTCATTATCTTTTAATAAGGACCCTATTATCTAGATTAATATGAGTTTGATCTTTTCTAATGTAAAGCACAATAGTCTCTTCTCTAGAATGTAGAATACTTTACAAATATTCAAGATGTTTCTGTAGTGTTTCAAACTCTTCTGAAGATCAGCCAGTAATTCCAAAATAAATTGATTAGCTAGGACAGCTATAAAAAATCAACCAAAAAACGAACCATTTTTAATCTTACTGGAAAGAGAAAAGTAACTAGTGTACATGGTTTCTTGATTTTTATGTCATGAACTGAATTTTTAGACTTGTGATTAATCTTAGAAATATAACATTGCCAAATAAAATGTATATTACTTGTTAATAAAAAGAAATACCTAGAATATTTTATTTATTTGAATATCTATAAATGGTAATAGAGAGTTGACTATGACCCCTCCAAAATATATGTCAACCCAAATCCTCAAAATGTAATCTTATTTAAAATAAGGACATTTGGTATTAAATTTAAGATAAGGATCTCCAAATAAGAATATCTTGGATTAGAGTAGGCCCTAAATTCAATGAGGAGTACCTCTATAAAAACAAAACAAAACAAAACAAAACAAAACAAAACAAACAAACAAAGAAAACAACAAAACAGAGAAAGAGAAGACAGAGAGCTAAAGAAAAGCAAGTCATGTGAAGAAGAAAGCAAAGATTAGGGTGATGTGTCTGCAAAACCAAAGAATACCAAGGATTGCCAGCTGTCACCAGAAGTTTAAAGAGGCAAGAAAGAATTCTCCTAAATCCTTTGGAGCCCCACTTACAGCATGATTTTAGACTTCTGGCTTTCAGAACTATGAAAAAAAAATAATTTCTGTTGTTTTACATCACCAAATTTGTTTATGTGCATACCTCATTTTATTGCAATTTATTTTATTTTGCTTCACAAATGCTGTGTTTTTTAAAAATATATATAAGGTAAGACTGTTTCACAGCAAAAAGGTTATCACTCGCTTTATTGTGATCCTTTATCATAGTGGCTGGAACTAAACCTGCAATCTCCAAAGTATGACTGTAATTTGTTACAGCAACACTAGGAAACTGATATAATGAGCCAAATAAATCCATTGTTTGGTGATGTGTTGACTGAGTGAGTGGTTTTGACATTATAACAACCTTACTTTATATAGATATCATCCTCCAATCCTGTTTCAGTGAGTGTGGAGGCACACACATATGCACAGAACACAAGACACAGGCACTTGCATGGATAAAGATTGAGAGAATAATAAAAAGTGGACAAGTGGACAAGAGAGATGATACTATCAAGAATGGGAAAATTGTCAGGAAAAGAGAAAAGCAAAGTAAGATTTTTAAAGCAACTTTTAAAAATCTAAGGGTAAAGGTTTAAAGGCAACAAAAATCTATATTAGCTATGTTTATAAAGGGCAATAACTTTTGGCTTATGATATTCCCAATACACAAAGAAATGAATTAATAGCATTTACCCTTTTTTTCAACAATCACAGTTTAAACCCAGGCATTTGAAGTCATTAGAGTTATAACATTTTGTTCTATTATTATACCTGGATTGACCTCTGTGAATGTGCATGTGAATGGATGTGTAAGTGCATTTGTGACCTAAGATGTAGGGTTTGAAAACACATTCTTACCCTCTAGAAAGTGTCTGCTGACTCTTTGAGTCAGCAGGGTGTTAAAATTATTGATATTTTAGATGTGTGAATACAATGGTTGGTTTTGTTTTTTGATAATTTGCTCCATCTGTGTCACTAACATGGGTCTTGTCACCCTGTAGCCTCACAAATCAATATCCAAATTCAATGATAAACTTCTTCAAAAACATAACTCATTAAGCTTTAGTGCTGCTTAAAACAAGGACCTGGCCTCTGTTAGGCTATCAAGCATCGATATTGACTTTCTAGGACATTTTTAAGGCTATTTATATCACAATAAAGGCATTTTATTAGCCTCATCAATCAGGAGAGTGCAAATTTTACCCTGGAATCAGCTCTGCCTGAGACTATAGAACAGGTAAGAGTGAGAAATTATGGGATTCATTATCCTCAATCTTATTTGAAACTTCCTAATTAAAACAATGGATGAGCACAGCTTATTGCTTATAAAATAAATAAAGGAGGCACCACTAATGTAATAATGAAAGTTTAAGCTTCTGGTTGTTTTTTCCCTACTTGGCAGAGAGTTGGTGGGCAGTCAGCAGTGTGCAATGTGATTCCTGGTTTCCATCGTTAGAGATACAATGCATCTGTTATTTGACCAAGATGAATGTGCTGGTCATGCAGTAGGGCTGCACCCAGCTTGTAGCACAGGCCTAGACGAGTGGTTTCTATCATCTGTAACTGGGCAAGTCATACTGTCTTTCACTGGGTCAGGGAAATGCTATCCCATAGCAGTTAACAGTTTAGTCCCAGGAGTCAGACAAGATTAGGTTCATATTTTATCTGACCTATTTGAATGTAATTTTTCTCAACTGAGAAACAAGGAACCTACATCCTAGGATTGTTGTGAGAATTAACATAGTAAGCACTCAGTAAATGTTCTCTTAACATAATTAGTTTTGACAGATTCTCACTTCTAGTTGGGCATCTAAGACTGGTATGAATAGATATAGTTGATGATAATGTTTGTAAGATTTAGAGCAGTTTTAATGTCAAACAGATTTGAATCCTAGCTCTGCCACTTGCAAGCTGTGAATTCTTACATAATAGACTTGCCCCTAGGTTTAGTTCCTAAGCTGTAAATGATTATGAACACAGTAATGCCCCTCAAAGCTGTTGTGAAGATCAAATGGAAAATACATGTTGAGTGTTTTCTCTGTTCATGGATCTTATAATTTAGATAGGGAAGATGAACTTGTACCTTATAAAGTAAGTAAAACAGGGTGATGTGAAAGAGAATGGAGAGAAGGTAGAAGAGGTTATTGGTGAGCACAGGCCCTCTAAAACAATTCCATTTAAACTAGGAAAGATATAAATACAGGAAGGGAAGCCGAACACATTTTAAGGAAAGGGAACTGCAAGTCAAAAGCTCAGAGGCAGAAACAATCCTGGTAAGAAAGGCCAGGGTGTTTGGAGAATGGTGAGCAAGGGAGGGATTAGCAAAGTATGAGGTTGAAAGTTAGAGGCAAGATCATGTAAAGGCTTTGTAGATCATGATGCGAGTTTGGATCTTATGGTAAATGCACTGAGAAGGCAATGAATGGATGATCTTTACAGCTGGTGAGGATGGTCTGCTTTTTTTTTTCTCCTGTAAATGCAATTCTGGCTGATGAAAAAACAGAATTGGTGGTAGTTTATATTAGGATTACAGAAAGGTATACCAGAGTAGTAGCAGTAGAGATGAATGGAAGGGAAACAAATGAACTATATTTTACAGTAGGATTTCATAATTTTTTTTAAAAAAAGGAATCAAGAATGGCTTGAAAATAATTTATTCTAGAAAATATTTGCCTTTTTTTAAAGCAATATTGTTCCCTCTCTTAATCTATTTGGACTAAACCAAGCCTAAATCAGCCTCAGTATTTAATCAAGGGAATGTTCTGGATTATTCAAGTCATATTTTGACTTGTTCCATAGCCTAATGCCTTTTACCTAACTTTTTCAAAAACCTTAAAAACACTGGAGTAATTTTTAATAGAAAAAAGAAGTATATATACCCTAATTGAAAAAGAGCACTCACTCTGGATAGTATGTGTTGAATTTTACTGTGTGCTAGGCTCTATACCCTGGATTATTAAAATTACACCATTTAGTTCATGCAAAAATGCTCCATTAAAATAGGATTTTTGACTATTTAAATCAAATTGTATTATCAACCCCTAGAATAAAGCTCATCCAGGTGCTAAATAAATATGTTTGTTTAATTAAGTAAGTAGGTATTACTATTTAAATATGGAAACTGAGACCTATTGAGTTTAAACCAACTGCTCAAATTCTCATAAGTTGTGAATTGAGTCAGAATTTGAATCCATTGTTTCTCTGCACCCCCTGAGGCTAATTGGACAGGAAGGCAAGGGTTTATCTTTAAAACCTCCATACTGAGGATTCCTGTTAGGAAAATATCTGGGCTTCATTCAAACCCAGAGAAGAGGTTTGGCTGTCAGAAAACTTTGGTTTAGCTATCTGAAGAATGATTATGATAAGGATCTCATTCTATTTTGTCCAACCCTTACCTATACTATGTTTATATGAACAGAAGTGATAGAGGAGATACCATGAAAGAATAGAAATAGATTTATGGGATGAGTTGCAGGTTCCCTTAGGTAAAGATTACAGAATTAATTTGGGGATATAGATAGATATAGATATAGATATAGATATAGATATAGATATAGATGATATAGATATAGATGATATAGATATCTATATATATATATATATAGATATATATTCTAAGGCTAAAATAAACTATAAATATTCACTGAATCATACCAAGTCATTAATTACTAATTGATTAAATTTTTGTTGTTATTTCATTTATAGAGAAATAAAGGCATTAAACTATTATGAGATGTGAGGGAGAGAACTAAGGGAGAAAGGGACCGAGGAAGAAAAGGGAACATGTGTAGAAAAACAAAATGAGAGAGAATATTGCCTGAGGATTTTTTTCTTTTAAAAATTTGAGGACTTTTTAGCCATTGGAAGTTCATGAGAAACATATTATTCATATAAACATACTAGATTATACTCTTCATTTTGTTCAAGTCTTTACAGTCCCTATTTTACAAAAGAAATATGAACGACCATATCTTGTTATAAATAAAGCATCAGGTATGCAGCAGCAAGGTGAAAACAGCCTGGCCTTTTGCATTATCGTAAGCCCATCCTTACTGTCAGGTGATGCTGGCTGAGGTTTATCTCAGCTGCTTTGTGTTTGAAATGATTATGTGCTACCAGGTTAAAGGGACTTGTTTTCCAAGGCCCTGAGGGATTTCAGTGAGGTATTTGGATTGTTTTCTTCATTGGGTAGGTCTATCAGTAACTTGCTATTTAGCTACATTGAGCACTGGTTCTCAATGAATGAAAAGCAGTTGTTCAAATGGGTTCTTGGACTTGAAAATTTGTGATCTCTTAGTATAGGACTTAGTATCAGTCTACCTGTTTGGCATTGTTTATAGGCTGGGTTTATCATTTTTGGTTCTAAGACCAGATCACCTGACTTAAACTGGCTTAAACAATGAAGGAGTTTATTGATTCACATAACCAAGAAATACAGTGGGAGAGCTAGCTGCAAATATCATTTGACCATTTTTTTCTATCTTTGCTTTATTTGCTTCCCTGTTGACTTTACTCCCAGTTAAACTCTCTTCTCATGGTCAGAAGGTAGCCATAACAGCCCCAAACCTTGTATCCTTTGGGCTTTTAATCTTCTGGAAAGACCAAATCTCTCTTTCACAAAAGTCTGTAACAATCTCAAACCACCTCATTCCATTTTACTGCCTTTGATTGGGTACATATCTGTCTCTGGACCAATAACAGATACACTGCTTGGCGTAGCCCCAGGCACCAACCCTGCAGTCAGCAGTTGGGTCTCAGCCAACCTACAAAGGCAGGGAGATGAAAGTGTAAATCCTTAAATGGATCCTTAAGTAGAGCGAATGAAGCCTGAGTGGCTAAAGAACAATAGGTGCTCATTAGAGCAAAACTGGGTGAAAGAACTGGAAGTATTTGAAAAGGAAAGAGAAGGAAGGAGAGGAGGGAGAAGGAAGGTATCTACACAGAATTATCTGTACTTAAATATGTAGTTAGAATTTCTAGGTAGGTAAGTTTATATATATATATTAAAGAACCTGTGACTACATAAAAAAACTATACTTTCTATATTTTATTTAAAAGAACTTTATTAAAAATGCTTACAAAACAGGACAGTGAGAATAAAAAATAAGAATAAGAATAAATTACTTTTGTTTCATCATTATCAACAAAAAGATGCTCCTTTTCAAATTGTATTTTCAACATGCTCAGTGACATATAGAAAAAATCCAAGTACTAAGTATCTCTCATCCTAACTCTGAGGCCTTATCTTTAAAATAACAACATGTGTGGTCCATGTATTAGTATTAAATAATTATTTTTTTTTCAGTCAGGCATTAGATAACTAAGTTATGTTTGAAAGGGAAAACCAGCTCGTGTAAGAATTTTTGCTACTTATATTTTTACCGGTACAGTTGAGATTTAGTCAACCCTAGCTTTCTAACCATTTGCTATATAACCTTGGCTTTTGTATACTAAATTACCTTACCAAATTGTAGTACTCTTGATTAGCCAAATTACCTTCTAAGAGTGTCCCTGGAACAAAATGGTATAGTAAATAAGGGAGACAGTAACAAGGATGGAAGAGGCAGTGGCAGACATATGAGGTAAAAGAAAAGAGAAGTCAGCTAGATAGGGTTAGTTGTCAGATGGGCTAGAAAGCATGTTTGTTGGCACAATTACCTAGAACATTTTTCTCTTTATAAATTGTCCTTGAAACTACTGGGAGTGTCCTCTGCTATGCTTGGAAAAGCTTGTCATCTTTATATTTGAACTCAGAAATAAAAGAATTATTGGGCTCTGTTTTGTGGTTGGTATCCAGAATACAGTGAATACTGAAAGTGGGATTGCTAACCCAATTCCTTTTAGTCACCCTCCAGATGAACACATAGAATCCAGAATCTAATATGTCTCTAAGGCTTTATTTTCCACTGGGTTGACCTCCAGAAAGATACAGTATATCCCTTCAGGGCTGAATGCATCACCCAAGGCCTTTCAGTAGAACTTCCATGGAAACCTTGCATATGTTCACGTGTGCACATCCCCACCTGGCATTTGTCCTTCCGGTGACTAAGCCAAATGAGGCAATTTGTACTGTGGTCACTGGAAACAAGGCTTGCTTCATTAATAGCATATCGTGCTAGCAGGATTATGGGGAGAGAGGTGTTGGTTTCCTTTAGGGAAAGTGATTTTCTGCTGGGTCCTTGCCAAAGGTCACACGGACAATGTTTTGAGATAAACTGAGCCATACCCTTCACATAACTGCTATGTGTTTTGTGTCCAGAGTCCCTTTTTGTAAATAAAATCGAATATAGCAGAGACCTACCTACCTTGGGAGAAGGGGATGCTATTTGCCCAAAGTAGAAAATTGGCAGTATATTATCAGAGGGTATTTTCTGCGCAAATATTTAATCAGAACCTCTCCTATTTGTCTTTTTCTGCCTGAGGATGTTCTATGAAGTGCAGTGCAGTGCCACTCTTACGTTCATGGTTTACCCAGAGCTTTGCCACAAGCTGTGGGTAAAAGGAAAATGCAAAAGGAAGTTCAGTATCTCTAATTGTATTGTGTACCTGAGTTATTATTTGACACTCCTCTGTATTGCCAAATAAATTTTATCGACGTTTCCTATTGCCAAATATCAAGGTCCTATGAATTCACATTTTGTTAACTTTTTCAAGGGATATCATGAATGTAATTAAATACAGTCACATAGTCTTACACGTTTTTGCCTTACCATGCACATCTGTTTGTGATTTTATACTTTTCAGTAGCCTGAACATTTGTTTTTGACAAATATCCAGGGATGTTGTCACATTTCTGAAAGGTTTTTAGTTAACTCAGGTGACATGTGAATGGCATTGAGCAATAATATTTGTGACATGTTTTAATGTTCTTTTTCTTTGCAGAGGTCACATAAAAGTGAGAATTAATTTTTTTCTTCTTTTTCTGCCTTGTGTTCTTATTATGCTTCTTAGTCTTAGTTGAAGAACTTCATTGTCTGGATGTTTTTCCCAAGTTTTCTTGCCAAACTGTGAGAGGAATGCCTCATGCAATTACAGTGATGGGGCGAATCTCACATATATTGACAATGGTCACTTCAATGATATTTATTCTTTGAAGTGGTATTCCAACGTGCAATCCAAATAGTTATAGTTATTCATACAGCTGTTCCCTAAGCCTCGTCTACTATATACATCACATGATGTAGACCACATGCAATTATGAAAGTGATGGTTGTGAGAGTCTGAAGGTGAAAAACATGAACAAATACAGTTAACCTCTTACCCATGGGCATGGTGGGCATGTGTGCATTCACTAAAGCATCAAAGGCAGAAACTGCTCTACTAGTTTTCAGAATCATAGTTTTGTGGGAGAAATGTATGACTTTTTGAGTCAGAAACTCAGGTTATTTGAATTTCATTACTTCTTTCCAGGTATATGAAATTGGCCAAATTCTCTGAGCATCTTCATTATTTTCTCAGGAGAAATAAGTGAAGAGATATCTATTAAAAAGGGTCTGATTTGGATCATAGTTGTTCAATATATGACTCTGCTTCCACTATGCTATGATCTTTGTTAGGGTACAATAATATCTTTACCCCAGTATCCCCCAAACTTAGGACATTTCCTGAAATAAAACATTCCATGAATATTTACTGAATGAATGAGTAAATATTAAAATTGATGAATTATAGATAGTCACACCAGAGATTCAAATTAGAAACTGAAGCAAGCCAATAAAGGTATTCCAAGGTCGTGGATAACCATGTTTAGCCCAGTTGTGATAATGAAGATAAAACTAAGACCTGAGAAACCTGTCGAACAATTAGCAGTGATGCTTTGAAAACTTCTTTTAGAGATGCTGACCAGTGTGACATATGAAATTGATCTTTAAAAATAGCTATTTAAGATGAAATGTATGTTGCTTAAAATTAAAGTAACTCTTCTAATGAATAAAAAGCGGAAATACAGAATTGTCTCATTTTTTAGTATGTCTCCATTATAAAATCAAAGAGTTTCACTGCTGTTTGCCTCATGAGCCAAGAACATTCATAAACTCTGAAAATAAAACATGTGCCTACTCGGCTTTTAGCCTTTCTAGAGATATCAATTCTCACCTTGAGAGAGTATGTCAAAAGGAATTTTCTCTCTCAACTTTTATTTTAAGTGTGTTTTTGTACTTGTGGACTTGTACATCTCTTAAAAATAATTTAAGATTTGCAAATGTACTCTGATTATATTAATTTGAACATGTGTTTCTCTTCTTTTTTGACTTTTTCTTCCACCTGTTACCTGCCCTTCCTTTCATTTCACTCACTGTAGCTTTACTTTATTAAGAAAAAAGGACTACTATTTGACTAAGGTAGAGTCTACAGATGCAAAAGAAATGTGAAAGATATATTTATATATTTTGTCCAACACATGTATGTGTCACTTGGTTGTGATCAATATCCACAGAAAATTGTTCAAACAATCAGATTACCTACTATATAATTCAACATATAAACCAAACTCACTTTGTATGCTAATTGAAATTTCATATGGTAAATTAAATAATAACCTATGCAGTTTACATTTTGTTAGTAAACAATTCCTAGCAAATTTTAGAAGTGCCTACTATATCATTTGAGTTATTCCCTGTAAATAAATCACAATAAGTGAACCAGACATCTGAGAAATTTATAGAAACGATTAAGATCTAAACCAGCTATTCTCATTCTAGCTAGATTTCTGTTTCATGAAATGCCTTAAATTTCCCCAGAGCAAGAAAGAGTTAGGATCCAGACAAATCTCATGTGCAAGTAACAGAATTTATTGGCAGTCTCTCTTCATCTCCCCAGCTATATACTTAACCCCTTAAGGGATAGATCAAAATCCGATTTCTATCTTCAAGCACTCAGCATAGTGCTCTAACTCTGGGCTTTGATGCTTAGTAAACATAAATGAAGGATATAATCCATAGTACTATTTTCTTTCATTCATTCAATCTTGTATTTACCTGCCTTACTTTAAGAGAAATTTAGCAGAGGGATTGATATCTTCTGGGCGTATCCCATGGATAATACTCTTGAGAGGGATTTATCCTCTGTATTTCTGCCTCCATATATCCTCAGATTTCATCAGTTATATTGTGGCTGCTGGGCTGAGTCATAATTCATAATGATTTGACTGAAATTCAAGTTGAGTTTGCACATTGCCAAACAAGACACAATCAGATGTCCAGGTGTGTTAGCTGCATGTTTGACCTTCTCCATTTTTTGTCAAGATTTTTCTTTTCACATAGACAAAAATTTAGAGGCTTTGGATTGATATATCTAAAGTCCAAAGCCATGTTTACCTCAATTCTTCAACCTTCCCCTCACCCGACCCAACACAATAACTTTTCATTCATGGGGTCTGCTGAAGAATCTTGTCTCCAAATGGATATGAAATGCTGCAGTGTGAAGGAAGAACTTAGAGTCTAGATTCTATTTACCACATTTTCCCCACAGCTATATATTTTATATTATCTGAAGGAATATTATTTACTGTGAAAGAGCAATGAGCCCAGGCACAACCACAGGTCCTAATTTTCTAACCCTGTCTTTTCTCTTTTGGTTACTAATTATAAATCATTTTCAGTTGTACTTGTCAGAATAAATACCATCAAGTGTACTTTGCCAAGTTTTTTTGTTTGTTTGTTTTTCTCTATTATTTTTGAACTTTCTAGTTTGTAAAAGCCATTCTGAGTAGTGGTTTGAAGGTGAATTCACACACAAAAAAACTAGGAACTAGTATAAAAAATGATCCTCTATTTTATTGTTTTTCTAGCTGAAATACAACAGCAAATAAATGCAATGTATCTGTGGGAAACCAATTCTTTTTGAGTATAGGACAATCAAGAAGGAAGTTGAAAAAGAGTGCTGAATAGAGTTTTGGAAAAGCAAAGAAGAGGGTCAAGGCAGTGAAGGAGGATAAATGGAGAGAATGCCTCTAAATGAAAACTTAAGCAGGAAAGAAGAATCTTTAGAAAGGCACATAGACTCCAAGGAAGGGTAAGGGAACACACTGAAGAAAAGAGAAAAAATAGGAGATTAAAAAAACTGTGATGAATAATTAACAACTATGAAAGGGAGAGAAGTAGGGAAAGTGGAAGCAAACAGAATACCCCAAAAGATAGTATCCTTTCATTATTTTTCGGAAAAAAAATAAGCATGAAACAGATGAAGTCTTATTTTGTTCATGTAAAAATTTATTATATGATGATATTTCAGAGCTGGTTTTAGATATCGAAATGAGTTTGTCACTATCTTGCTCCCTATAATAGAAACCATTCTCTGATTTCAAGTGCAAAGGGGGTAACCATGGACAGGACAGTAACTGTGTACACAATGGGAGCATATCAGGCTATGCCAGAGGCCCCTGGAAAAGAAACGATCTTGAAGTGCTGCAGGGAGGAATTTCTTGTTCTAACTGCCTCCCTTAAAAAAACCCAAATCTCAGCATCTTTCTATAAACTGCCATCTGATTTGTCCTCCCCAAATTAGCAAAAGTGTGTCAGTTCTTTGCTGTCAAAGTTTGGGCATGGAGTTTTAAAACAAAGACCATAAACCTTTGCATGTATTCATGACTACAAATGACTTTTCTTCTTTGAGTATATGTGTGACCGTCTCCATGCCTACAGCAGTCAGTAACTACTTTAAACAACTTAATTTCTTTAACTGACTCCTACCTTCATGTATTCTGTAGTTTGAAAGTTGAATGGAGAATATTTACTCTTTTTTTCCCCTCACAGTTTTTAACATTTTCATTTTGTGTCTTTAAATCTCTCTTGGCCAGAAACTTTTTCACAACTGTAATTATAAATATGGTTGGTGTTAAATCAGTCCCTTAAAATATTTTCAAAGTTATTTACATTTTAATTGACTTAAAGTGTTGAAATGTTAAGGATATATATTTAGATTTGATTTTTCCCAAATGATGTAATCCAAATAAACTTTTCGAGGTTTAAGGCAAAGACCTCGCCCTAGATGATTTTGCAAAGACTGGATTAGTTTAAGATAAAAATATAAAACTTTGATGTGACTTTAGAGCAACTCAGAAGGCCTCAGAGCCCCCAGATAATTTTCATAAGTGAAAAGCAATGATGTCTTTGGTTCTCTGGGGTATAGGAGTGGTAGATCTTCTATTCAAACTACAAAAGCTTCAGTGGATAAATATTTACAGCCTTTGTGTCCTTTCTCCATTCAGGTGACTGTTACTTTTCATTTTTGCATCTCAGTGGACAATGCTGAGTGATTCCATTGTTCTTTATAAATAAGAAGTTTATTTTCCCCCAGACATAGGAAAAGAATTTCATATTTCTTGTTTTTATGCCTAATAGTCTGACCATGTAAGGTGATAAGAAAGTCATTTCCCCAAACTTGTATTTTTATGGTTCCTGAGTGTATAGGTCTTTTTTCTCCAAATCATAACTTGGTGGTAAGGAAGTCATATGCTCCCTTGTTCCAGAGCTATATCCTTATAGTTTCTTAGTGAAGAGACCTTTTCTCCAAATCATAACTTATATTATCTGGAACCCAATGATGTAAGTCATCTAAAAATTTATGGGACTACTGCACAGCATCAAAGCCAAGACAGAGCATACTCTAAAGATGGGTTGGGAAACCTGACTAATATCTATTATGCTAACAAAACCTCAGAGCAGATAGTGATTTTTCCCCCTTTAAGTTTTAACATATCAGACCTAATATCTAGGGTACACATTTCCTTAAAATAAAAACATAATTCAAGAGAACAGTTTTGATTCATGATAGTTTTGCTACAAAAGGTAAAGAATGTAGCAATTAAAGCAGAAAGGTTTTATTTCTTCAAGTTACATGGTAAATTAATAATCGTTATTAATCTTTAACTTTCTTCAACATTATAATGTTTCTCAGGTGGTATAGTTTTGCCCATTGTTAGAATGCCATCAAAGTGAAAAACCTAGATTTTTTTGCTATTTATTTCCATATGAATTGCCAGAAATACAGTTTATGTTTAGCATAAACTCAGAAGATAAACCATATCTCTGAGGAAAAAATGCTTTAGTTGTGGCCCACGACTAGAGGGGATGTTATGGGCCACTTTTCCAATGCTCCTATTAAACATAATTAATCTTATGATCACTCCAAATGAGAAGGCAGCTCACTCAACCTTGGCTTATATATATCTGTTTATAAAAGGGCAAAAGAGGCCTGATCAAACACTAATACACTAATAATAATTTACTGCTGTTTTCTGTTATTTATTTTATAATGAGAATTGTTTTTATAATTTTTGATAATTTTTAAAAACAAAAATAATTTTTTAAAAGCTGTTTTGGCTTCTCCAATTAGAAAGTAATTCGGGAATAGTTAGTCTATCCTCTGAAGTGTCTACAGTTTATATTACCTCTTATGTATCTATTATTACTATAGAGTTATTTATTTGAAGGTCTTTCAAACCCACCCACTAGATGGAACAGAAGGGCCAGGAACATTTCTTTCATGTTTTCCAAGGCTACCATAATTTAGTGCATACCCAGTCACATGTGATACTAGGAGTGAATATAGGGATGGGTTGAAGGAGAGAATCTATGAACTTCCTCTACTTAGTTAAATTTGGGGTTAAGATTTGCTGTGGTAAAGTGACAGGTTTTAAGAGTAGGTTAAATTGTAGATGTATCATTTATTCATTTATTATTTTTTTCACTCATTCAATATATATTTGCAGGGCATCAACACAACTTTTTAATTAATTTATTTATCTTTCATTCTTTAATGTCTCCACATATTTGACCCCTTGTACCCCATCTACCTCCCCCTGACCCCTTACTTCTTGCCCTCTGGTAACCACTAATCTTTTGTCCATGTTCATGAGTCTCTGATCCAACACAACTTTCTAAATTATGGGAGTGTATAGGAGCGAATAGGAGGGACATGGTCTTTATATTCATGTAGGCTACTTGAATATGACAGAAAAGTAAAATATGAAAATTGCCAATAAAAGATAATGAATATTGAATTGTAATAAATACAATGTAGTAATTATCATATAGAGATATAAAGAGAGCACTTATGTGTTTACTTCAGACCAATGGTTCAGGTTAAACCTCTCTGAAAAGGTAACATTTAGATTAAACTCTAAATACCCTGAACAAGCACGATGTCTGATCTTAGAAGCTAAGCAGGATCAGGCCTGGTTAGTACTTGAATGGGAGACTACCTAAGAAGACCAGGTGCTGTAGGTATAAATAAAATAAATAAATGAATAAATGAATGAATGAATGAATGAATGAATAAATAAATAAATAATAGATAGGTAGATAGGTAGATAAATAAATAAATAAATAATATAAACTCTAAAAAAACAAAAAAAAAGGAGCCAGCAGGAGCCAGCCGTATAAAGATTAGAAGAGTAAAAATAAATGAAAACTACCTATTTACCCACTACTAAGTAGTTATCATAATTAACATTTTGATATATATCTTATATTTTTGTGTGAGTGTCTGTGTTTCTGCATATGTATGTGTATGTATGAACAGGTTGTATTGTAGAATATATTTGCTTTATTTATTCAGCAATACATTGAATATTTTACTAGTCTACTACATTTCTTTCTACAGCCTACATTTTAGTGATAGAACAGATTTGATTAAATTGAAGTAACATTGTTTAATCAGCTTTCCCTGTTATTTCCACATTTATCTTGACTCCCTTGTTTTTGTACCTTGATTTTTATTTTTACACAGTGAAGGCCCCTGAGAAGGGAGTACATGTAATGAAATAATGAAAAGTATAAGCTCTGAATCCAACGTGCCTGATTTTTGACCTGGCTCTGCCATTTACTGGTTGTATGAGTTTAGGTGAATTGCTCAAACTATCAGTTTTGTCATCTCTAAAATGGGCGTGCTAATAATATTTCACAGTGTTGCTGTGTTTATACTTGTATTGCATACAGGAAAACGCTTGGCACTACCTGAGAATCTCACTAAGTGTGAGCGACCATTTGTAGGCTCTAAAGAACTTGGTGGAGAATAAAGTATACTGTGCCAACAAAACATTATCAGTTATTATTCTAATTGTCAGAGAAGTTTATGATTTATTTATTAAAGGTCTATAAGAAAGTTTAGATAAAGTCAAAACTGTGCAGATTATAGTTAACGATAATCCCCACGAACTAACTCAAGAATAAATGTTTCTAAGACCTGTAAAGTTCGTGGTTATGTTTACTGAGAAGGTCAGAAAAGTTGCAAACTTGATATCGGGCCCAATATTTGTACACTGATAAATTACTTATCATTTACTCACTGAGGTCTCAATACTAACCAAGAATGCAATATTTCAGTTTTTAGCTTTAGGCCTTACCGTAAGCAACTATTATTGGGTGAAAAGGTCTGCAGAAAGGCCAGAGAATTCAAATAATGAGAAAAGTACACAAAAATGAAATGTGACTGGGATAAAAAAATTGAAGATGTTGTGACCTTCACTACTTTAGTTCATCACATTGCCCCTGGCCTGAGCATTCTTAACCTAAGGTTCCCATAATGGGCTTCAAGGAGTCTGTCATCCATCTGAAATCATTGATATTCTGTGATCAGAAGGTCACTTGATAAGCAGAGCATTAAATAAAGGGAGTTAGTGAGAATATCTAAATGGCTACTGTCTCAAGTTATAATGATAACCTGATGCATCCATGAAATTTGTTTTTTTTTTTTTTAATTCAGGGTCTAAGGAAAGCTTAAAAATTCTGTGATTTAAAAAAATTTATTTTTTAATTACAGTCAATGTACAATATTATATTGATTTTATGTATACAATCACAATGATGAGATATTTATATAATTTACAAAATGATCACTTCAATAAATCTAGTACACATATGACACCATACAATACTACTGGCTATATTCTGCATGCTATGCTCTACACCCTGATGACTATATTGTAACTACCAATTAGTACCACTTAATCACCTTTCCCCTTTACTCATCTGCCCCAACCTGGCAACCATCAAAATGTTCTCCGTAGCTCTAAGCTTTTTTATTTTGTTTGTTTATCATGTTTACTAGATTTTACATATAAGTGAAACCATATGACATTTGTCTGTCTCTGTCTGACTTATGCCATTCAGCACAATACCCTCTCAGTTCATCTATGCTATTGCAGATGACTAGATTTCATTCTTTTTCATGATTAAGTATATATGTACCACCTCTTCTTTATCTATTAATTCACTGATGGAAACCCAGGTTGCCTCCATATCTTGGGCACTGTAAATAATGCTGCAATGAACATATGAATGTTTATGTCCCATTGAAGTAATGTTTTGGGTTTCTTCAGATAAATACCCAGAAGTGAATTTACTGTGTCCTTCTTTGTCTTTTGTTATAGCCTTTGTTTTAAAGTCTATTTTGTCTCATATAAGTATTGCTACCCCAGCTATTTTGTTTGTTTGTTTCCATTTTCATGAAATATCTTTTTATATCTCTTTACTTTTAGTGCATGTGTGTCTTTCAATCTGAAGTGAGTCTCTTCTAGGCATGGTATATGTAAGAGTTTTGTTTTTCTTTCTATTCAGCCACCCTATGTCTTTTGATTGGAACATTTAATTCATTTACAATAAAAGCGATTATTGATAGATATGTAGTTATTGCCATTTTATTATTCATATTTTTTACCTTATTTTTTTTTCTTCATAAAGATGTTTACCATTTCTTATAATAGTAGTTTGATGGTGATGAACTCCTTTAGCTTTTCCTTGTCTGGGAAGCTCTTTATCTGTCCTTCGATTCTAAATGATAGCTTTGCTGGGTAGAGTAGTCTTGGTTGTAGGTTCTTGCTCTTGGTTGTAGGTTGTAGGTAGAGTAATCTTTGGTTGTAGGTTCTTGCTTTTCATCACTTCTAATATTTCATGCCAATCCCTACTGACCTGCAAAGTTTCTGTTGAGACATCAGCTTACAGTCTTATGGGAGCTCCATTGTAGGTAACTAAGTCTTTTTGTCTTGCTGTTTTTAAGATTCTCTCATTGTCTTAAAACTTTGGCATTTTAATTATGATGTGTGTGTCTGTTTCGTTTTAGCTTGTTTGGAACTGTGTATTTCCTAGGTTAATATATTTGTTTCCTTTGCCAGGTTAGGGAAGTTTTCTGTCATTCTTTCTTTTTTAAAAAATTAATTTATTTTTTTAATAGTGAAATTGGTTAATGAAATCCAGGAAGATTCAGCTGTATACTTTAACAGTGGGGTGTATATATATATATATATATATATATATATATATATATATATATTTACACTGCGTGATCACCTCCTATAATTAGATTTCTTTCCGTCACCACGTATTTGACCCCTTTCCCCCTGTTTACCTCCCCGCTCTCTCTTCCCCTATTCCCTCTGGTAACCACTATGTCATTATTTCTTAAAATATATTTTCAATTCTTTGCTCTCCCTCTCTCTCTTCTTCTAGTATTTCTATGATGCAAATGTTGGTACACGTGTTGTTGTCCCAGAGGCCTCACCCTCATTTTTTTGTATTCTGTTTTCTTGTTGCTGTTCTGATTGAGTGTTTTCTTTTACCTACTTTCAAATTGCTGATTCGATCTTCTGATTCATCTAATTTACTATTAATTCCCTCTACTGTATTCTTTATTTCAATTATTATATTCTTCATTTCTGACTGGTTCTTTTTTATGTCTTCTATCTCTATTTTTATGTTTTCTATCACTTTGTTGGAAGTTCTCACTGAGATCACTGAGCATCCTTATAACAAGTGTTTTGAACTCTACATCAGATTGCTTGTCTCCATTTTGTTTAGTTTTTTTTTTTTTCTGGAGCTTTGTTCTTTTCCTTTATTTGGAACATATTTCTTTGTCTTCTCATTTGGATGCTTCTCTGTGTTTTTTTCTTTGTACTAGATAGGGCTGCTATGTCTCCTGGTCTTAGTAGAGAGGCCTTATGTAGAGTGACCTGTAGGGACCAGTGGCACTATCTCCTTGGTCACTTGATCTGGATGATCTAGAAGTGTCCCTTGTGTGGGTTGTTTTTGGCCTACTATCATAGTTGAGCCTTGAATGCTGTTTGCATGTTAGTAGGAAGAATTGACCTTCAGGCTGATTGGTTGTGAGGACTGGCCATGATTACAGTGGAAGATCTGCTGTGCAGGAGCTGATCCTACAGAGCAGAATGTACTTTAGTAGGACTCTGGTGCCTAGTGAGTCTTTCCTTTGGGTGTGTCATGTGTTGATGTGGTTGGGTGATGCTGTCATGTAGTCTGAAGCTGGCCACTGGGTGTATTTGTTTTGAGACCTCTTGGGAGGAGCTCTGGTGCAGGTCAAGCTGCTACCTGTGCCCAGGCTGGGGCCACTTGGTATGAGCTACAAAGTGATTTACAGATGGCTACTACTTACACTATGTTTTGAGTTCTTAGGAGAAGTTAGGATAGGAATTGAGTCTGGCTGCTACTAGTATCAGGCTTGGAGCCACTTAGCAAGGAGTTTGAGGCATACTGAGTCAAGGTGCTGCTTGTTTGGAGTTTGTGAACCTTTAAGAGGTTTTAAGAAAGTTGACAACATGAACCAAGACAGGTCATTTGTATGGGAAAGCCACTGGAATTGGCTTAGGTGGGCCCAAAAGTTGGGTGGGGCTAGGTCTCTGAGAATCACCAGTGATGGGCCAATGGTTTAACCAGGCTAATGGAGACTTGGATACGGTGCTTGCTTGGTATGCACACTGGGTCAGGAGAAGGCTCAGAAAAGAAACAATGGCTTCTGCCAGCACTTTTTTCTGTGAGAAAGCTGCCCCTCCAGCCTTTATCCTGAACCAGACAATTCAGTTTTTCTTTGTATGTCCTTGGTGTTCCGTGAGCTGCTGCCTTAGCACAGGAGCTCAGAGCAAGTGAGATCACCACTGAGTTAGTCTGTGCATGGTCGCTTTACAATGATCACGTGAGACTCCAGCCTCCCTTCATCTCATGCAGCCACAATCTCTACTAGTTTCACAGCCAGAAGTTATGGAGAATCCTCTTCCCACCACTGGAACCCTGAGCTTGGGAGCCTGGTATTGCACAGGGAGCCCTTGCTCCTCAGGGGTGTCCCCCACAGCTGAGATGTCCCTTAATTTTATTGGCCACATGGAGGAGTGGAACCAGCCTGTTCCACATCTCTGCCTTTCCTGCTGGTCTTGATTTGGCTTCTTCTGTATATCCTTAGTTGTAGGACTTATGTTCAGCTGGACCCCAGGTAATTCCCAATGATGTTTTGTTGTTTTCTTTTTTTCTGTAGTTTAGTTGCAATTTTGATGTGGTTGTGATATGGAGTAAGTACAGCATTTTCTTATCTTGACTGAAACTTGGTCTGTGATATACTTAAAACCCCGATCCAAACCTAAACTTTGCATGTATGTGTATTTGGAGTTTTTTTTTTTTTTAACAGAAGTTAATTAGCCTTTGTCATATTTTCAAAGGTATCTGAGAACCAAAGTTGATTAATGCCCACTCATCTAGCCTGCTGGACTGCTCAGGAAACTGGGATTAGCCTCCTGTGAAACTTGATTTTGGAACTGCCCTTACATTGGCATCTCAGAAGCTTATGCCCCTGACTTCTGCTATGGGTAGTTACTGGGCTCCTGTATTGTCTCTGAATTTCACTCTTGAACTTCA